>MVGT01004167.1:201497-294980 GCA_002174775.1 Macleaya cordata
CACTATTCTCATGTAGGTTATATGTTAATTCTTAGAATTAAGGACCAATTACTATAACAGTAATTTTGATGATCATTATTGTTAACTGACAACAAACAATGATAATCATCCTATAACCTGTTCAATGTAATTTAATTACATTAACACATTGGACTAGGAGTCAACACTCCTGTGATGGAGATACATCACATTATATAACATAATCATCCTTTGTGTTATAGTCTTAGAATAGACTACGAACCAACATTGATGAATTAAACCTCTCCTTGTATGAACATACTTCATACAATTAATTCATTTTGTTATATTACACTCACTATATATATGCATGTTAAACAGAATTAATAAATCATTTATTAAACTCATAAATGTCGTAAACATTATTTTTAGGGCATAACCCCAACAATCTCCCACTTGCACTACAAACAAAGGAAACTTTCCCTTAACCCCATTCCATGGATATGTGAATCAAAAGCCTTCTGGGGAAGTGCTTTGGTAAAGGGATCTGCTATGTTTTCTGCAGATGCTATCTTGGGGACACTGATGTCACCCTCACTAGCATAATGCCTAACGACATTGTATTTCCTCTTGATATGCTTGTTGGTCTTGTGGCTCCTTGGTTCTTTACAGTTTGCTACAGCACCACTATTGTCACAGTAGAGAACAATAAGTAGCATAGCCTTGGGTACAATTGTAAGCTCAACCAGGAATTTCTTCAGCCATACTACCTCCTTTGCTGCTTCACTAGCTGCTACGTATTTAGCTTCCGTGGTGGAGTCAGCAACGCACTTCTGCTTGATGCTCCTCCATACTACAGCACCACCTCCTAGAGTGAACACATACCCTGATGTACATTTACTCTCATCAGTGTCTGCCTGAAAGTCTGAATCGGTGTAACAATTGGTACTAGATCATCTCCACCGTATACAAGTACATATCTTTTGGTTCTCCGTAGATACTTCAAAATGTGCTTTACTGCTATCCAAATGTGGATTGCCTGGGTTGGATTGATACCTGCTAACCATTCCTACTGCATAACAAATATCTGGTCTGGTACATAACATGGCATACATAAGACTACCCACTGCCGAGGCATAAGGTACCTTCTCCATGGCTTTCACCTCATCATTTGTCTTGGGACACTGATCTTTTGAAAGCCAAATTCCATGTCTGAAAGGTAAGATGCCTTTCTTGAAATTCTGCATGTAAAATCTTTCCAGTATTTTGTCTATATAGGTTTCTTGGGATAACCCTATCAACTTTAACTTCCGATTTCTCAAAAGTTTGATGCCTAGGATGTAGTTGGCTTCTCCCAAGTCCTTCATGCTAAAATGATTAGATAACTAAATTTTGATGGAGGATAATGCTCCTACATCATTCCCAATGATTAGGATGTCATCAACATACAGTACCAAGAATATCACTTGTTCCTGTCTTATCCTTTTGTAAACACAAGCTTCATCTGGATGTTGATCAAAACCAAGGGACTTGATTGCCTGATTAAATCTGATGTTCCAGCTTCGAGATGCTTGCTTAAGTCCATATATGGATTTTTGCAACTTGCATACCATATGCTCTTGACCTTCCGCTACAAAACCATCTGGCTGGACCATATAAATGTCCTCCTCAAGATTGCCATTCAAGAAGGCAGTCTTGACATCCATTTGCCAAATCTCATAGTCATAATGAGCAGCAATAGATAAGAGTACCCTGATGGACTTAAGCATAGCTACTGGTGAAAAGGTTTCCTCGTAGTCTATACCCTCCTTTTGAGTATACCCTTTCGCTACCAGCCTTGCTTTAAAGGTTTCCACCTTTCCATCTGGTCCTCTCTTTTTCTTGAAAATCCACTTACACCCAATGGGTTTAATATTGAGTGGTGGATTTACAAGTTCCCAGACTTGATTGGAATACATAGATTCCATTTCATCTTTCATAGCTTCTTGCCAAAGTCTCGAATCTGTGTTACTAATGGCCTCTTCATAGTTTGAAGGTTCCGTGCCTTGTTCCTCAGGAACAACTTGAAAAGCTTCTCATAACATTACAAACTTTTTGTATTTGTCAGGGAATCTTCTAATCCTCCCACTACGACGAGGCTCTGGTGCAGGAACTGGTTCAACCGGAGGGCTCGGTTAAACTGGTTGTCCAGGTTGAGCTAGCTCATCTGCTTGAATTAGCGGCTCTGGATCAACCGCTGGTTCTTGCTGATCAGGAAGTTCCTAGTCCATCGGTTCAGGTTGAACCGGTGGATCAGGCTGAACCGGAGGTTCCTGCTCTACCTGAACTTGTGTCTGATTAGGTACACCTTGTATTTCAGTGTCTGTATTCATGGATAACCTGGATGCTTCCACTGCGCCTCTATGAGATTGTTGAGTCAAGGGAAGAGATATGGTTTGATCCATAAACACGAGCAGACTATATGTACCTATACTCACAGGGAGTGAGTCAATGGTATGTCTAACTCCCACTGTCGTTGTTTCTTCCATCTCTTCAAGCATGACCTTAATTTGAGGCTTATGATTGGAAATGTGATCCTCTTCTAAGAAGATCGCATTCGCGCTTTAAGCACATGTGCTGGACAACCCTAAATGTGGATATGTTGCAAACTAGGTTTGTGACCTGTCCACAACTCTTTGGGTGTCGTAGGAACTGCCTTGCTAGGTACTAAATTCAGTAAATATGCAGCCGTTTCTAAGGCATAACCCCAAAATGAAATGGGCAAGGAGGTATAACTCATCATGGACCTTACCATTTCTAGCAAAGTCCTATTTCTTCTTTCTGCAACACCATTTTGTTGTGGTGTGCCTGGTGCCGTGATCTGAGAAACGATTCCATGCTCAACCAAGTATTCGCCAAACAGGTTTGAGAGATACTCGCCTCCTCGATCAGATTGAATAGCTTTCAATCTCTTACTCATTTGGTTTTCGACCTCAGTCTTAAATTCTTTGAACTTTTCAAAAGATTCAGACTTATGATGCATAAGGTAGATGTAGCCATATCTAGAGTAGTCATCAGTGAAGGTGATGAAATACTCATAGCCACCTCTAGCTTTAACATTCATTAGTCCACATACGTCTGTATGCACCAATTCTAATATTTTCTTGGCTCTTATTCCTTTCCCAGAAAAGGATCTTTTCGTCATTTTTCCTTCCAGACAGGATTCACAGAGTGTCCATGGTTCAATGTCCAATGAACCCAAGGGCCCATTTTGAACTAACCTCTTGATCCTGTTTAGGTTAATATGCCCAAGTCTAAGATGCCATAAATATGAAGAATTTATTGAAGGTGCCTTCCTTTTTAGAGAAGGCGACTGAGTCATAACTTCCTTGTTATAAGCAGAGAGTATGATATGAGATATTAAATACAGACCATCAATCAATGTGCCAGAAGATTTAATAAAACTACCTTTATTAATAAAAACCTTGGTGGAATCAAACTTTACTGTCAAACCATCCCTAGCGAGACAAGAAACTGAAATAAGGTTCCGCCGAATATCCGGCACATAAAGACAATCCTTTGAAACTGAAATATTATTCTCTCTATCACTACTACTAGTAAGAAGACGAACTTGTCCAATGGCGATCGATGCAACTCTTGCCTCTGATCCCAAACTCAAGTAGATCTCTCCATCATCCAGCTATCTTGTTATCTGGAACCCCTGCAACGAATTGCATACATAATTAGTGGCTCTAGAATCAATGCACCAGGAACCTGATGCATTATTGGCAATATTTGCCTCGACAACAAATGATTGAAATATACCTAAAGGTTTCTTCTTAGCTAGAAACTCTCTGCAATTGCGCTTCTAATGTCCTGTTTTACTACAGTGGAAACACTTTTCCTTTGGTTTTGATGCTCCTTTGTCCTTGTTAGCATCTTGAGTCTTAGCTGCATCTTTTGTTTTCTTCTTCTTGTTCTTCTTGAACTTCTTGCCTTTCGGCTTCAGTCCAGACGAACCTTCAGCCATATGAACATTTCTTGGCCTGTGTTCTCTCCTAATCCCTTCCGCCGCCGTCAATTGGTTCATCATCTTAGGTAGAGATGATGTCATCTTGTTCATGTTGAAGTTCAACTTGAACTGAGAGAAGAAAGGCGGGAGAGATGCAAGAATAACGTCCTCCTTGAACTCGTGGTCAAGTTTAGATCCTAGGGTCTCGAGTTCGTAAAACAGACCCATCATGGTGAGCATGTGATCACGAACTTCGGTCCCTTCAGCCATTCGAGTGTTCATCAGCTTCCTAGTCGCTTCCTGTTTTGCAGGACGACTATGAACCGAAAACATTAGACGCAGTTCCTCAATGATGTCCTTGGCCTTAGAGGTGTTCTCAAACTGCTGTTGAAGCACATTGGATAAAGAAGCAATGATATAGCACTTGGCTATATCATTAGCCTTCATCCATCTTTGATATTCTTCCCTAACCGGCTCAAGAGCGTCAGGACCAGGTACTGCGGGACAATCCTCAAGTAAAACAAACTTATAGTCCTGAGTAGTAAGCACTATATCCAGACTTCTTTTCCAATCGACAAAATTTGGTCCAGTCAATTGATTCTCTTTCAGAATAATGTGTAACGGGCTGAAACTCGACATCTATTAACATGCAATTAAAACAAAATAAACTATAGTGAGATAATATGAATTTTGAAAAACTTTTGTTTATAGCAATCCCCTCTAATTACTATAAATATCGGATAACTGATTGCGTATGCAGACATCAATCCTATGGGATATCTGTATGCATACCAAAACAGTTGAAATCCCATTTCATCAAAAGAACCTATCCTGACATCTCATGTCAAGGTTGTTTTGACATCCGATTTTGTTCTGACCCCTAAATTAATGATAAATCCTCGTTCCTATGGGAAGCGTTCTTTATTCATCATTTAGTTAAGTGTGGTCCACCATCTCAGTTCAGAATGCTAGAAGATATAGAAACAGTCTCCTATGGGAGATCTCTTTCTACACTCTAGTCCGAATACCGTGCTCATTAAAGCAATCCAAGCCAATAAGCTGCTAGGTTGTACTATTCCTAAGGGCATTAGACCCCTAGCCTTATTCTTGGACCGATGGTGGAGGGTCGCGGGATTGTGTTTCCATGAACATAGTCCCTCTCCCACTTAATTAGTTAGAGTGAGGGATATTTTTGAAACAATGTATCTCACTAAACTTACATCACATGCATTTAGTTAATAATACATATAAATAATTAATTAATTAATATATAATTAACTTACAATTTCCAGAAACACTTTCTCAAAGGTTTCCAAGAGCAAGTAGGTACTTTAGGATCACATTGCATTGAGTACTATGTCACAAATCACTGAAAAGTACCTAAAAATAATATTTTTTATATTTTCAGTGTCTCCCAAAAACTCCCAAAAACTCTCAAAAACTCCCAAAAACATGTATCTAGGTCCTGGTAGGACCCACATGCACTGAACCAAGCTAAACGGAAGAGAACTGGCTCAAAAACCTAAGAAAAGGGCCTGAACCGGTCCGGTTCAGCACCTAGTTCGGTCCGGTTCAGACCGAATCAGGTCTGAACCAACCAGTCAGACCAGCTAACTTGGTCTGACCCGAGTCAGACCGATCCAGCTCGTCTGACTCGGCTGAGTCAGACCGAGTCAGACCTGGTCGGGTCATGGGTCGGGTCGCGGGTTGGCGGGTTAGGGTTGGTGGGTTGGCGGTCCAGGGTTGACGGGTTGCGGGTTGGGTCAGGCGGGCTGACCAACCCGTCACCCTCAACCCTACTGCCTTAAAGGCTTGGGCTTGTTATGCCTTAAGCCCATCAGTTCGAACCGGGCCTAGGGCATAACTAGCCCATTCCTCTCTAATTAGTCTTCTTTAGGTTTATTTAAACTGAACCGGGCTTCAGTAGACCAAGCCCATCAGTTAAAACATAACCTAAAACTAAACTAACTAAAAACCCTAACCTAAAGCCAAACCGAACCAAAACCTATACCTAACCCTAATTTCCAAAAACTTACAAATGGGCTTTTAGAAAACTTCTAAACCGATTTTTTTTTAATAAAACCAAATAAAATATTTTAGAAATAAAATTTTCTAAAAACCAATTTTAGAAAATAAGTTTTATACCAAAATAAAAACTCTTTTTATTTTTGAAAACTTGACCTTTTATTTTTGGAAACTAACCATTTTCCTTCCCTTTCCTTTTTGTGACACAAACTAGTACCCATCAAGAACCAAAAGATTCAATGCAATTAAATCCTAAAACCAATTGAGTTATATATAATAATTAATCAACCACAATTCTAATAATTAAAATCATGGATCAAATAAAATTGGATTAGTATGTTCCCAATCAGTTTGAGACCAATTGGGATCATACCAATTTAGAGCCTTTTTGGGTTTTAATTATTTAATCTCATTAAATAAAATAACTAGGGTTTCTAAAACCCAAAACCACCCAAAATTGAGCCGCCGACCTCCTCTTCTTGTTCTTCAATTTTCTCCATCTTGATCTCCATCAAAAAATAAGAAAACCTAAAAAAACTAATTTACATCCATCCTATACCTTTTGTGCAAAAGGTGTACATCAAATCTAATTTAAAAGAATAAAATAAATAGGCCAGAGAAACCAAGAACTTCGTTTCTTGCCCTTTACAAGCCTCCATATCCTATACATTAAACTAGAACATTCATGCACACACATAAAATCATAAGCAATATTTAAAGAATTTAATCTATTAACTGGATTGGACGTGGCTCTGATACCACTGTTGGGAATCGATTATTCCAGTTAAAAATGCAGCGGAAAATTAAAGGTTTAAAAAACTTTAATCGATTCCTAATAGAACGTCCAACTGTTAATGGGATCTGAATAGAAAAGGATGAAAAAGTATACCTTTGAAGCGTGAATTGTAGCCTCAAAACTTCACTATTAGCTAATGATGATCTCACGAACAGATCTACCAGATCGGATCGTCAGTCTTTTGCTCTAGTTGATGAGAAATCTGCACACTGTTTAACCGAGGAACTAGGGTTTCTTTTCTCACAACTTTGAAATAACTGGAGCACACACAAAATAGGGAGGGGAGAAAAAGTGGCATTTTTCTCATGTGGATGGGCTATGAGAAAAATGCCCCTCTATATATATATATATAGAGAGGTTCCTAATCCCTATCCTATGCTAAGTCCAATTAGGTCTAAGTGGGTCCCACACTTTTTGGCTTTTAAATATTTAAACTTCTAAACTTTGTGTCTCACACAAAATAGAAATTAAATATTTTAATTACAAATAACTCCACCAAATATTTGTAACTGAACCCTCCATAAATTGTGGATATTTAGAAAGGAACCCTTCCACTGTTATTACCGCAATTAAGTCCCTCTACTATTTACCAACGTTCGTAAACGTCCTTGGCTTTACTTGTCAGTGCCTAGGGTGAATTTACATATTCTGTCCCTGACCATCACCCATGCAATAGTTCCTTAATGATTATTATTGTTAACTGACAACAAACAATGATAATCATCCTATGACCTGTTCAATGTAATTTAATTACATTAACACATTGGACTAGGAGTCAACACTCCTGTGATGGAGATACATCACATTATATAACATAATTATCCTTTGTGTTATAGTCTTAGAATAGACTACGAACCAACATTGATGAATTAAACCTCTCCTTGTACGAACATACTTCATACAATTAATTCATTTTGTTATATTATACTCACTATATATATGCATGTTAAACAGAATTAATAAACCATTTATTAAACTCATAAATGTCGTAAACATTGTTTTTAGGGCATAACCCCAACAGTCTCCCACTTGTACTACAAACATGTAAGAGCAAATATTGGGCATTTTAAACTAATATAATTGCTAGACATAAAAGTGTTGGACTTGATGACACGAGTATGAAATTTGTGGGCACTCAATTTAAAACTAATTAGCAGTGAGTACGTGGAGAGACCTATAACTTGATGACATAAGTATTGAGTTTGTGGGCACCCGATTTTGAAAGCTTTATTTATTTATTTTTTGTCAGTTTTGGTCGATTCGAAGTTTTGATAATTTTTTACCAAAATTAGTGCCTTAAAACGTCGTCGGGCATTCAAACAAAATAAACGAATGAAAAAACTAGACCTACCGCGGATTCTGTGGTATTTTTGTCCCACAAGACAATCGTGAGGCTATTTTAATCACTTGATTTGAATCATGTCTTCGAATTTCTTATTTCTCAAACTTCACGTACCCGTGGGAAAGAGATGTCTAGCACGGTTCATAAACAGAATAAGATTTTATAAGTCTTAGTTTTTAACTTGGTATCAGGGCACTTTGTTCTTTGGGAGTTTCATCGTCGGCAGCGGCATCATTGCCATCCACAGGACCACCACTATTCTTTATTTCCATATTCTTTTACTGGTTTTTATTTTTCGTATGGTCGTGAACAGTACGAAATAGTGCTGTGAACAGCACCCTGTAAATAGTGTCCTTAATAGTACTGTGGTGAACAGTATCTAAGAACTTTTTTGTTCATCTCTTGCATCCTTCTTGGTGGTTGGCTGATTTCTATCGTTTTCTTGGAGTGAATCAGTAGTTAAGGAGTGTTTTGTGTGGCGTGGAGTGTGGTGGATGCATGCAGATTTTTGGAAAACATAAGTTGGAAGTTTGTGTTGCTGTTGTTTTTTAGAAAGTGGCACAGAAGAGTTGGCTTTGAAGTTTAGGACCAGAATATTTACAGAGTTTTCTCCCATAAAGTGTATTGCCCTCTTCTCCGAGTGGATCTTCATTATTAGTTGGTTTTCGTTTACTTTTTTGGATCATCTACATGTAGGTCTTCCTCATTAAGTTGTGGTTGTTTAAAGTTTTGGATCTTCTCCAAATGGTTTTGTGAGACCCTAATAGTTGGGTTTTCATATTTACAAAATTGGGAGACCATCATCATCAACAACCGCCACCCCTTAGAGATTGTATTGCTACTTGTTTGTTAGTTTTGATCAAGTCTCATGCAATACCATAGATCTTTATTCCCCGTTTGTGTGCTCTCTCAAGTTGAGGAGCAAGTGTTTATGCTAAAGTAAGTGATACTATTGGCCGTTGGTGTTATGTTTTGCCCTAGTAAGTGATACTAGTTGGCTTTGCCCTAGGCAAGTTTGCCCGTGGCTATTTGTGTTTGTGTGTTTGGGTACGAAATTCTATGGTTGTTGCTTGAAGCTTGAAGGTGATAACTTTTATTGTAAAGGGGAGTATTGGAGAATGTGTTGGAAGTGTGTGATGTGTTAGTGTTGATCAGTTGAAGATCGAAAGGTTTATCAAGAAAAATCAAGTTTTTTTGCTCCAGTTTAAGGATATATGAAGATCTGTTTGAAGATATTTGACGAAGTCGTTGCCATGCTCGGTTTCTACTCATTATGGCAAGCTGGGCATGTGTAACCTCATTGTTCTAGCTTTAGGGGGAATGTTAGAAGTTTATATTTTAGAGTTACTGTTCACGTGAATAGTGTTTTTGTTTCAGTAACTTTCTAAGTTCAACCACTAGTTAGTTTCCTACTTTGTTTAAGTTTTCTAGTTTATTCTAATTAGGTTTCTTAGTTGTTTCTATTTTGGGTTTCCTAGTTATTTTGAGTTTCTTATGTTTGTTTATAAATAGATTGTATTAGGGACTTTTGATTATTGAATTAGAATAAAATTTTTTAATTTTTAATTTTTAATTATTATTATTATTATTATTATTATTATTATTATTATTATTAAAAATTAGGATGGCTCATAGTGTAGGATGGCTCATAGTGTTTACTAGGATGCCCAATATCACCAGTCATATTTAAAATACGATTTAAACGAATTGCTGAAAAAAAATAGATGAGAATACTCCTTGTTCATTTAATGACTATAGAACTTTCAATATAACTAAACAACCTAAACATGTAGACTATATATAAAAAGAAAAAAAAAATACTCTAGCTGATTGTTTAAGAATTTTTTTATTTTCTTTCTTCGTTCCCAAGACCCCAACTCTTTCGATTTTTCTCTTGGACAAACACATTTGAGAATCTATGAAGCATCTAGAAGACTTGAAATATGTACGAATTTTTACATGTAAAACATATTAGACACAAATTAAATCCTCAATTGAATATGTTTCATGTACCTAATGTTTGACCGAATTTTAAACAGTAATAAAAATCTTAAGAACCAAATATCCTCTCATACATAGGCTATTTGTATCGATTAGGCAACAAATGGTTTGGATTCATCTAGTAAATACTATATAGTCATCCTAACGAATATTCTGGTTGATCGTCTAACGAGTCTGGAATGACCAATTTGCGCAGGAATGGTAGTGACTTCTTTGAATATATTGCCATGTGGAAGACTTGAAGGAGGTCGAATAGCTCAAGCTTTGTTTGGAAGGAACATTGCAATGCTTCTATCTTTTGGTACATCGTTGCTTTTGGGTATCGGTGGCCTGAGTGGCAGTGTCCTCTGCTTGGCATGTGGTTTATTTGCAACCTTCTTCCGAGGTGGAGAAGAAATACCCGCGAAGGATGAGATTACTCCGTTGGGCGATGACCGGTATACATGGGGGTTTATCCAGTGGCGGAGCCAGGAAGTTCTAATGGGTGGGGCACTTTGAAAACTGTGATTTTTTTTTTTACAAAAAAATCATAGTTTTACAGCTACAATAACAATTTTTTTTTATTCTTTTGTGGTGCCTTTTTTTACTTAATAGATAATTAAAATAATAATTTAAATCTTAAAATTTCACTAATGATCTTGGTTTACAAAAAGTAGAGTAATGCTAGGGGGAACCCGAGTTCGGGACTCATGGAAGACATTTTAACTTGTGGGGTTCACATTGAGATTTTCTAAGAGCTTTTTTTTCCTATAAGGACCATGTAGATCATCCTTACAAGAAATTAAGCCACGTTAAATTTTCTAACCCTATAAAGGTTGGTTGGAAGTCAACCGTAAAATAGACTACTCAAACACCGTTAGAATCAAATCAAATTTTTTTATGGGATTAGAAGCTTCAAAATTATCTGATTTTTATAAAGATAATCTACATGATGAACACATTCAAAAAAAAAAAAAAAGAACTCATGAATCATCTCAATGTCAACCCCACGGGCCAATAATCTTCCTTGGGTCTCCTAGCATTACTCCAAAAAGTATGATAATCTCCAAACATATTTGTCCCTAGTTTTTCTATCTTTCTAGAGTTTTTGGTTAAACATAAAAGAGTCAAAAAAAAAATGAAGAATGAGAAATCGTGTTGATAAAAATAAATAATAAATAAGTTAAATTATCAATTAACTCAAAGTAATAGTGGGATCCACGATGTCAAAAACAAAATAGAATGGAGAGAAAGATCAACATTTGAAAAAAAAAATACTTAAAAAATAATTTAAGTTGATGATTGGGTGGGACACTTTTAGAAGGCTAGGATCTAGTACAACATGAGTTTTGAAATTTTGGGTGGGGCACGTGCCCCACCCAAATGATACTTAGCTCCGCCCCTGGGTTTATCCTTGCAGTTATTTGTTTCCTCACGCTCTTCCCCAACGGTGGAGGTACATTCTCTAGTTCATTCCTCAATCCACCATTTTTTAGAGGGGATCTGTAAATGACTGTTTAGTTGTATTAAATCCATGCAGTTTCTTTGAATGTTACTAGGGAATTAATGGTTGCATTGTATATATATTCTCAACTGAGAAAAATGTAATATATGTTCTAATTCCTGCTATGTTTCGGGGTTTTCTTTGAGTTAGAATACATTTCGTAGTTTTTGATTTTTTAGAAATTGGCACTGAAATCTTGGATTTTTTTTTAATTATGGTAAAAATACATGAATTATAATAATGTATCGTCATATTATATCCAAATTTTGAGAAATATATTTATTGTATATTTTTTTTTTTTGATAAAAGGCCTGCTACATTGCTCCAATCTTCTTATTTACATATCCCAACATCTTCTCCTTCAGACTCAAGTCGATTAGTTAAGGGAGTCTCTAGTCGACTAGCTAGTAAAGGGAGTCTCTAGTTCATTGTAATCTATCGGGTTGTAAATCCTACATTACATCATTTATACAATATTTATATATTTTTGAAAATACAAAGGTGCTGCACCCAAGTTACTTTAGGGCTGCCTACATACCTATGGAGGGGGCTAGACCTGACTCCAATAGGATCAAGCACAATGTAGTTCTCCTATAACTACTAAACAAATTACATCGTATATGGCCACATAGGCCTACAATTATTAGTTAAGTACATGCCCCCATATGTTTCGATTATCTTCCTCAAGGCCAAAAATTTTGTCGAACTCAGTGTTGGCGGGATCAAACCAGAAGTTCTCGTTGAAATCCCAATTTGCTGCAGCTTCTTCAAGATTAAATAAATCACTGTCTTCCATCCATAATTGATCTTGTTGATGCTGTTGCTGTGGAGGAAAGTTCTCTGTAGTGAAGGGTTCTCCATTTGTAGGTATCATCGAGCAGGGGACGGATGATGACATGGGTGCTTCTTGCTCTTGCTGTTGGTTAGGCAATTCTCCTCCGACCAACGTTTCAGTATTGTAATTGTGATCAAAACAACATTGCTGCTGCTGCTGCTGCTGTGGAGAAAAATACATTGTAGTGAAGGGTTCTCCATTTGAAGGTATCATCGAGCAGGGGACGGATGATGACATGGGTTGTTCTTGTTCTTGCTCTTGCCGCTGTTGGTTAGGCAATTCTCCTCCGTCGACAATCGTTTCAGTATTACCATATTTATTGTGATCAAAATAACATTGCTGCTGCTGCTCTGGAGTAACGTATTCTGCAGTGAAGGGTTCTCCAATATTTGAAGGTAGCATTAAGCAGGGGATCGATGACATGGGTGGTTCTTGCTCTTGTTGGTTAGCCAATTCTCCTCCGACAAACATTTCAGTACTACTGCTGTAATTGTGATCATTGTAATATTGCTGCTGCTGCTGATCCTGATGAAGATGGTACTGTAGGTTTGAAGGGACCGGGCAATCGTTAATTAATTGATCATCACTTGAGAGATGGGGTGCCAGCAGGGGTTCTTCCTCTTCAGTACTATAGTTATTGTAATCATGATGCTGCTGCTGCTGCTGCTGAGGAAGGTAGGGTAGGTATGTAGAGTCAGGATGATCATGAATAACACCTGAGAACTGATGGGGCGTCAATATGAGTTCTTCTTTCTCAGTAGTAATAGGCGGCATCAAGCAAGGCTCTTGTTCTTCATCTTGTAATCCATGAAGTGCTTCCATTACTGACGGCATTGGCTCATCTTGTAGTGTTAATGTTTCAGCTGGATAATCTGATGATGATGACGATCCGTCTATTGCCATCCTCCTTCGTTTGCTCCCATTAGATGATGACGATGAAGAATTACGTTTGTTATGGTGAATCCTACATACCACCCAGTCGTCCAACTGCAAAATACATACACCCATACATTAATTGATTAATTAATGTAGTTCAAATAAATTGAAATAAAAATGTGTATAACTAATAATCTACATACATACATTATAATTAATAAACCGATTTAAAACCCTAGAGTTATAATATTAATTAAAAGAGTTCAAATAAATTGAAACAACATTTTACATGTAGTGATATGTGGGACCCATATGAGGTTAATCTAAGGGAGATGAAATGCTCTTTTCACCTTTTTGATCATCTCCACAAAAAAACCATTCAATTCTAAAACTGCTAGCTCTTTTCTCATCGTTCACTGATCATCGTTAATTTTTAATCAAATTTCAATCAATTTTTTTTGGGCTAGAAATTTTAGAATGCTATGATTTTTTGTTACAATGTTTTATTCATTATGTAGATCATTTTCACCAAAAATCAATCTTTGGTTCCTCACCATGTGGGTCCCACAACTAATGTAATCCAAACTCATTATAATAAACCCTAGCTGCTAGATTCGAAACCCTAAAATAATAACAGTTAAAATAAATTGAAAAAAAAAAAAGAAAAGTTAATTAATCAACATGAACCCTAGATTCTAACAATAGGGCTACCAAACGTACGTACCTTCATGCTATCGTCGGTGGTTGTCCTTTGATCAGGGACGACAAACTCATGCATGATCCAATTGGTTTTCAAGCCATTGGGAGGCTTCCCATAATAAAAAACTAATGTTCTCTTGACCCCAATTACTGTTCTATCTTTTTTACCACGGTAAATCTCGGTTTCACCTACAGTAGATTTCCAGTATCCATCCTTTGCCATGCGATTTGGTCGACATCCTTTTTGATATTTTTTCTCTGTAGGTGTGAAAAAATACCACTCCTCCCCGTTGGCCTTGAATATCTCTGCAATATTTACGTATACATAGTTAAAAATAATGATCAACAACAAAAGTTATTCTAAACAAACAAACAAATGAACAAAAAAATCTCCAAAAAAATCTTGTACCTGTTAGGTTATCAGGGTTATATTCATAAAGATTGATTGACACGATTCTATTCGAGGGTAATGGTAGATTATTTATCCGCTTCATGAGATAATCAAGAATGATTTCCTTGTCTGTGGGTTTAAAAACAAAACCCTTAGGTACCCTTTCGAGATAGACTTCATTGGATGAAGCCATAGTAATTAGAGAGAAGAGAAAGCTGAGTGAGGTTCAGGCGAGAGAGGGAGAGAAAAATTAAGATTGTGTAGTCTAAAAAAAACTTTAAATAGAAAAAACTTTCTAATGTACAGAGTTTCCAAAATTAAAACAGTTTCTAAAAGATTATCCTACGGATTTCTTACTAAAATTCTTAGTATTACTTCTACTTGACGTTTTTTCTGGTAAAGCAAAAAAAATAAATAAAATGAAAATAATATAAAAAAAATAAAATAAAAATAATAATAATAATAATAATTAACATTTTTTTAAATTAATAAAATTATTATTACAACGAAAAATAAATAATTGACAGAAAACAAAAATATAATAACCTCCTTCTTTTTTGAAACAAAATGCTTATACATGTATCCTTTTTACTAGGGGTGGGCTTCGGTCGGTGTCCGACCTAATTTGAACCATCCACAACCGATCTAAATTAGGTCGATTTTTTTTTCTTTTCCATCCACTACCAATCCGAATTATAACTAGATTGGTTGCCAACCAAACCGAGATGGTCGATTTTGGTTGATGATTTTTTTTTTCTCCTAATGTCGTTCACAAGTTACAATATTCTTTTATTCTTTAGAAACTTAAAAGTGGAACATGCATCCATTCTAAATTATATATAACCACTAAGGCGACCATTTAGAGATTAAGAGAAACAAGAGTGGAAAAAGAGGACTAGGGTTTCGTGAAGAATGTTGCTTAAAAATTGAACATCTTCGGTTGGTTCGGTTTAATCGGTTTTTAAGATGACACATCCAACAACCAATCTAATATGATTGGTTTTAGGAATTTAAAACCAAGCCAATCCAACTATCCAATTGGATCTGTTAAAATCTAGTTGAATCGGTCTGGATCACATTAGATTGGTCGGTTCGGCCCACATTTGCCCACCCCTATTTTTTACACCAATTTTGGGGCCTTCATAAAGATGTTCAATTGCGCTTGTTTTTTTAAAAAAATTAATTTTTAGGGTAACATACAAAACATCCAAGATGAGTTTATTTGAGTCTATTTAGTCCACCAAATAATATGAGTCTATTTAGTCCAAAAATAAAGTTTGAACAGATAGGCCCTTTAACTAATTCAAAGTAATCATTAACTATAGGTGATTGTTAGTACCAACTACTTCCTTTTTAATTTTATTTTTCACATAAAATTGTCATAATTTTAAAAATACTTACAAATCAATTTTTCACAAATTTATATTTTTGAAGAGCATTCGTCGAGATCTTCGAAATGCGACCAGACAATAATTATTTTTTCAAAAAATAATAAATTTAAACAAATATCTCGACATGAGACCAGACAATAATACTTTTTTCAAAAAATAATAAATTTAAACAAATCTATTTTTGCTTAACAGAAAATTATATTTTTAACTAGTTTTTATCTAGATTCACTACAACAACTGTTAAAACCGTTACCAAAATCAAACAGTAACAGTTTTTTGCCCCCAAAGAACCATTACCTAAATCAGTGTTACCATAGAGTGTCTGTCTACGGTAACGTTTTGCAGCTGTTACAGAAGGTCACATCAAAACGTTACATTAAGTCCATAAATGTTACCTTAAACAGGTTATTGTAACGGTTTGTATCACAAGCTGATGCTTATATTGGCCCTAAAGTGACTGTTCTACCTAGAACCATTACCTTATATGGAACAATGGTAAAAGTTTAATACAAAACTGATGCTTTTCAATAAATTTTAGTAACTGTTTTCTGTTCAACCGTTGTTGTCAATTTCTTTCTGCAAGGGTTTTAGGTCTTAAAACCACTATATTTTTCCGTTACTAAAACTCAATTATTTTTTCTAATAATTTATAATTTTGCTTTTTCTCCCTCACTATTAGACCTCCAAATAATAATATTTCCACTCCGAAACATGAAATATGTAAACAAGATCTTTATGTAAGATGAATAAATAAAGACGAGAAAAAAATGCAATTTGAATATTATCTGCCAAAATGTCTGCATCAAGTTGTGAAGAATATATTAAAAAAAAGGAGTATTGACCTCCAACAAGCATTACAGTTAAAAAAAAAAGGGCGTTGTAGAATTTTGTCTTACATACAAGGATAAAAATGTTCAAAAATATCTACACCTAGTTATCAAACGAAAAGCCCACTCAATCGTTGTAGAAGGCGAGTGTTTTGTGATCCACTACTTACACCAGCCCATTCATCTGTGCCTACGTATTCTTGGTCCGCTGGTGAAAGGACATTTAGGAATACTACCCACTTAATTCATCAATTCGAATTCTCACCTGCCATTGGAAGGGAATTAGTCAAGTTTAAATTTTGAAACAAAACCAAACATGTATTTCTATTGACAAATCATATCAAAATAAAAAAGCATGGCCATTACGATTAGGAAAATAACTAAAGCACATATTTCAATTAACAAAAATTAGCTAGGTTTCTCAAAATGACACCAGAGCACACTTCTAAACCTAACAAGAAGATTTTATAGTTATAAAATTTTAACACAGAAGAACATTCCATGCATTCATACCTTCCATTGTTTGATCTGCTAAAAAAACGTCTCTGTCAATCTCTGCAAGACAACTAGTAACTATCGATTGGGATGACTAGAGGTTTCGGCACATAACTTCATAAGATCTACATAGGAACACAAACTTTTCCAATTTCCTAAAAGAATAAGGCACTTGTTTCCTTGGTTCAGATGTGCTAATTTTAGTACTAAGTAGCAACCTACTAAAATCAGTTACTGAGGATACAATATCCGGCCATATGATATAAAGTACCAAAGTACTGGTCTAGCAAGAAAATTTTCAAGACTTACATTAAAGAATATAAAGCACTGGATAGATTTGAATGAGAAAACAAGAACGAAATCGGCTGAGATAAACTATTACAAAGTGATGAAAAAGTAAGCAACTATTCCATTACGGGAAGGAGAATACCTTAGAGAAACTTCTAAATTAAAGTTTCTTTTTCCCCTCCACTTCCTTTTCTGTTCTCTCTCTTACAACTTTGAGCAAAAGCCCTAAGCAAGCATTCATAATCATATGTGAAGAATGGAAGAAATGATGAACATTGTAAGAAAAATCAGCAAATCTCTGAATTATTTCCAATCAGCAAAACAGATATTAGTTTTTCATTTTTGTATAAATAGAAGAATACTAAAGATAGAAAAACAAAAACTTACAAAATTGTCACAGTGTCACCATATAAATAAGAATTGATCCATCATCCACCACAAATTGAACCAACAAAATCAATTTTGAGAAAATAAGAACAGAGAACTAGTGGGTACAAAAGCCTGGGAGTTACTATTCGTAAATGTTAGTTGCTCATGTAGATGATGAAGAAGTTGTTGGTGGTGGTGCTCGTGATTGATAATGGTGCAGAGATTTATCATGCAGAACGTCTTCACTCTAATGGAGATTTTTCAACTGGTCAATGGTCTGACTATCTTATCACTTGATGCAAAATTTACAAATAGTTTTCAATTTTAAAGGGCAATATAAACACCAAAAATTAATTCCCAAAAAGTTAAAGCAGTTGAAATTAAGAATTACATTGTGTCAATTATAAACAGAATAACATTAAGAACAGGGGGTTAAGAAATTGAACAACAATGCTTCAAAATTTGATGCAGATAAGGTACAAGAGATCAACGATAATGAAAAAAATCTTAAAACCATACCTAGGAGTGCAAAGCGATGTTCACGCATGTTAATACAAATTCCTATCAACTTCAAGGAAGAATGGTTTATATTTAGAAGAAAATAAACCTACTTAATAAGTCAAAATTAATTTTGTTTTATTAACAAAAATTAGCTCTTAAAATAAGCTAAAAGAAAAAGAAACTAAAAGAAAACCAACAGATACTAGTAATGGTAAAAAAAAGGTATCCTTAGCATCTAATGGTACTATCTAAAAATTAAATAACTCTTACTAATCTTCCCTGGTATTAACAAAAAATCTTCAATGTTAGTTCAATGGTCTGATGAATGACTTAACTTTAAAATTCAACACTTGATTAAGGGAACAAAAATACACTGAAAATTTAAGTTCCAATCATCCCTAAACTAGATCTGATGGAAAGTACATTAAAGGTAATGGAATAAGACTAAACTGCAAACCTACATAGAAAATAGTTCAAACTTAAAAATCAGAATTGGGAAAACAGGGAATAAAATTACACAAAAATTAATTAAACTACCAATTTCCCCTGATATTAAACAAAAAAAACACATTGCAGCTTTGAATTAGAACTACAACCAAAGAAATACAAAGTACACACTGACAACCAGTACTCCAATCCAATTGTCTAAAAAATCGGATTGGATGTAAGAAGCAGAAGTTCGAATCTAAATAGTTTTGCCCTGGATATCCATTGGATCAAAAAAACGAAAATTAGTTTTTTATTGAACAGTTTAATTTATGTTGGACAGGCAATTGGTTAGACCAGTGATAATTTCATGATCCGTGAAGGTCGGTCTATTGGATGAAAAAGTAGAATTAAGTATATATAATATAGAAATAAGATATATTCACTAGTTTTCATTTGTAACCAAATATCAATCGAATTAAACAGATGACCTAACCACAACTCATGGTAATGGTGAATACCAGTAGCTAACTTACCCACCAAACCAAAATGTAGTTGATTCTTTTAGGGGGAAAGTGTATAGTTCATATGAATGAATCTGGATCTGATTGGTAATAATTAACCAGATTTGGAATGAAGAAAACACCAAAAATAGGTTTCAAATATTTGTATTTTAGAGTAGTAAAATAATTTTATTAACGCATAATACGCCAACAAACAACAATGTCGTACAACTCACAGGAATCAAGTTACAAATAAAATCATCCCACAGTTGTAATGGAAAAATAAAGGTAAATTTTGTTGGCCTTCTGGGTCTAAATTTTTTTAGGGTTCATCTCCAAAAAATACTCTAAAAACCCTCAAAAAACACTAAAATTCTCAAAACCAAATCGAATGAGACGAATACAGTAGAGGGAAATCGTAGAACACGTACCTCTTTGGAAATTGATTAGGGTTTCTTTTCGTCTCCTCTTCTATTCAATCTATCTTCGTCTCCTCGTCAAACTCTCATCGTCCCCTCTTCTGTCTCCTTTGAAATGATGGAGAAATGAAAAATAAAATAAAAAGAGCACGTGAGTTTTGTGGAGATCGAGAGAGACGCGAGAGCGGGATTTAGCAGAAATCATTAGCACTAGAAATTTTTAGAGGTTTTTTGGTGGGAGATCAGAGAGAGACAGAGAGAGGAGATCAACTGACCTTCTTTTTCAGACGAAGAAGAAGAGTTAGAGAGGCGGTTTGGAGGGGAGACGAGTTTCCCCTTTTTTCGTTTACTAGGGTTATATAGAATGACCAAAATGCCCTTATAACTTGATAATCTCCGGGTTATTTTTCTTTAAACCCGTTATGTGAATATAAATGGATTGTGTAACTGTTTTATAAAAACATGTTATCTAAAACTACACAAAGGTAGTGGTTCTAACACCGTTACAAGTTTCATAGTATTCTCGTAACAGGTGCTCATTTAAATCGTTACTAAATGCCACTAAAGCAACAGTTTTTTAACTATTACATTTTCTATTTATTATTCTGTAACAGTTTAAAATTATAATCGTTACAAAATATGTATAATAACTATTTTTAAGAAAACCGTCACATTCCTTTTTTCTCAACTATTACCTATAACCAATTTTGTAGTAGTGATTGTATCCAAATTTGAATTTGCATGCTTCAAAATAAGATAACACCAAAAGGAGAATGGAAGATCTCGGCAATTACTTTCCAAACATATATATTTCTTCAAACTCAGCTACTAAAAACAGAAGGCAAAAATATTTTTGCATGTTTTCTGCATATGCAAAAATATTTTTGTACAAATAAACAGAGAACTACTATAACAAGTATATTTTACGGAGAACGGATAAAACATCCAAAATTTGAAAATTCTTACCCTAAAACTCCATGAACTTTTCAAAATAGCCAAAACCCCCAAAAAATCCTAAAATTAGATGTATGGACATTTTTGCCCTTATTAGATAAGGGAGATACTAATTTTGACCAGCTCCTAAATTTGGTAATAAGATATTATGAAGCATTAAATTAGGATAATAAATTAAATATTTCCTAAAAAATTTTCTTCAATTAGATATTATATTTAAATTATCCTAAATTTTCTCCCTAATTAAGTCTTTTCAATCCAAAACTAATTTGGATGCTAAAAAAATCAATTAAAATTACTTTATTTTATTTTTTTAGCCAAATTTGTTGAGAACTTTCAATTCATATTTATTAAAACGTTTTTGGCTAATCAAAATATTTTTTGCATCATTAAACTTAGATTTGTCATTTACAAAGCTAGCTATGTAATGCCAAAATTAGTTTTGCGAAATAAAAATTTATTTTGCCAAAATAAAATAATTTAGAAAAAAAACTTATTTTGTAAATTTATAAATTAATTTTTCATCATGGGTAAAGGAGAGAATCTTGTTAAGATATTAATTTCTTTTTAAATAAGGGAGAGAATCTTTTTAAGATATTAATCTCTTTTTAAGGGATATAATCTTTTTAAGATATTAATATTTTTTAAATAAAGGTAGCAAGGGAATTAAAAAAGAATTATAGTAATTAGAGAGAAGAGAAAGCTGAGTTTTTATATATGAAGAAGTTGAGAGGTTGAGAAGTAGAATTACGATATTGCGAGAGAGGGAGAGAATTAAGATTGTGTAGTGAAAAAAAAATTAAATAGAAAAAAAATTTCTAATAGACAAGTTTCCAAAATTAAAATATAGTTTCTAAAATATTATCTTACTATAATACATTTGGATTTATAGAAAGTTACTTATAATCTTATAGTTTCTTACTAAAATTGGATTTATAGAAAGTTACTTATAATCTTATAGTTCCTGTCAAAGGAAAGCCCAACCTGAGCTGCTGCTACTACTACTACTACTACTACTACTACTACTACTACTACTACTACTACTACTATTATTATTATTGTTAGAAGTTTATATTTTAGAATTACTGTTCAAGTGAATAGTATTTTTGTTTTAGTAACTTTCTAAGTTCAACCACTAGTTAGTTTCCTAGTTTATTTAAGTTTCCTAGTTTATACTAATTAGGTTTCCTAGTTGTTTCTATTTTGGGTTTCCTAGACATTTTGGGTTTCTTATGTTTGTCTATAAATAGATTGTATTAGGGACTTTTGATTATTGAATTGGAATAAGATTTTCTGAGTCTTAGTTTTTAATTTGGTATCAGAGCACTTTGTTCTTTGGGAGTTTCGTCATCGGCGGTGGCATCATTGTTGTCCACCGGACCACCACTATTCTTTATTTCCATCTTTTCTTTTACTGGTTTTTGTTTTTCGTATGGTCGTCAATAATACGAAATAGTACTGTGAACAGTACCCCGTAAATAGTGTCATGAATAGAACTGTGGTGAATAGTATCGTGGTGAATAATATCTAACTTTTTTGTTCATCTCTTGCATCCTTTTTGGTGGTTCGCTGATTTCTACCATTTTTTGGAGTGAATCAGCAGTTAAGGAGTATTTTGTGTGGCGTGGAGTGTGGAGTATGGTGGATGCATGCAGATTTTAAGGAAATATAAGTTGGAAGCTTGTGTTGCTGTTTTTTTTTAGAAAGTGGCAAAGAAAAGTTTGCTTTGATGTTTAGGATCAGAATATTTACAGAGTTTTCTCCCATAAAGTATATTGCCCTTTTCTTTGAGTGGATCTTCATCATTGGGTGTGTTCGTTTGCTTTTCTTGGATCATCTACAAGTAGGTCTTCCTCATTAAGTCGTGTTTGTTTAAAGTTTTGGATCTTCTCCAAGTGGTTTTGTGAAACCCTAATAGTTGGGTTTTCATATTTACAAAATTGGGAGACCATCATCATCAACCACCTCCTCCCCCTAGAGATTATGTTGCTACTTGTTTGTTAGTTTGAATCAAGTCTCATAGAATACCATAGATCTTTGTTCCCCGTTTGTGTGCTCTCTCAAATTGAGGAGCAAGTGTTTATGCTAAAGTAAGTGATACTATTGGCCGTTGGTTGTGTGTTTTGCCCTAGTAAGTGATACTAGTTGGCTTTGCCCTAGGCAAGTGTGCACGTGGCTATTTATGTTTGGATACAAGATTCCATGGTTGTTGCTTAAAGCTTAAAGGTGATAACTTTTATTGTAAGGGGGAGTATTGGAGAATGTGTTGGAAGTGTGTGATGTGTTAGTGTTGATCAGTTGAAGATCTAAAGGTTTATCAAGGAAAAACAAGTTTTTTCGCTCTAGTTTAAGGATATGTGAAGATCTGTTTGAAGATGTTTGACGAAGTCTTTGCCATGCTCGGTTTCTACTCATTATGGCAAGCTGGGCATGTTTAACCTCTGTGTTCTAGCTTGAGGGGGAGTGTAAGAAGTTTATATTTTAGAGTTACTGTTCACATGAATAGTGTTTTTGTTTTAGTAACTTTCTAAGTTCAACCACTAGTTAGTTTCCTAGTTTATTCTAATTAAATTTCTTAGTTGTTTCTATTTTGGGTTTCCTAGTTATTTTGAGTTTTTTTATGTTTGTCTATAAATAGATTGTATTAGGGACTTTTGATTATTTAATTGGAATAATATTTTTTAAGTTTTAATTATTATTATTATTAATAATAAAAATTAGGATGGCTCATAGTGTTTACTAGGATGCCCAATATCACAAGTCATATTTAAAATACGATTTAAACGAATTGCTGAAAAAAAAAGATAAAAATACTCCTAGTTCATTTAATGACTATAGAACTTTCAATATAACTAAACAACCTAAACAAGTAGACTAAAGATAAAAAGAAAAAAAATACTTTAGCTGATTGTTTAAGAATTTTTTTATTTTCTTTCTTCGTCCCCAAGACCTCAACTCTTTCGATTTCTCTCCTGGACCGACACATTTGAGAATCTATGAAGCATCTAGAAGACTTAAAATATGTACGAATTTTTACATGTAAAACATATTATAAACAAATTAAAACCTCAATTGAATATGTGTCGTGTACCGAATGGTTGACCGAATTTTAAACTGTATTAAAAATCTTAAAAGCCAAATATACTCATATATGCTTTTGTCGTCCCAAATTTTTATTAACTATGCAGTTAAAGATATTTTACTTAGTCCAACTAAGTGGGGCCAGCCACCTCTAAAAAAACTAGTTCTTTTGAACTTGTGTTGTTAGCCCATTACTTTAACTGCTCAATCCGCTCATACATAGGCTATTTGAATCGATTAGGCAACAAGTGGTTTGGATTCATCTAGTAAATACTATATAGTCATCCTAACGAATATTCTGGTTGATCGTCTAACGAGTCTGGAATGACCAATTTGTGCAGGAATGGTAGTGACTTCTTTGAATTTATTACCATGTGGAAGACTTGAAGGAGGTCGAATAGCTCCAACTTTGTATGGAAGGAACATCGCAACGCTTCTATCTTTTGGTACATCGTTGCTTTTCGGTATCGGTGGCCTGAGTGGCAGTGTCCTCTGCTTGGCATGGGGTTTATTTGCAACCTTCTTCCGAGGTGGAGAAGAAATATTCATGAAGGATGAGATTACTCCGTTGGGAGATGACCGGTACACATGGGGTTTATCCTTGCAGTTATTTATTTCCTCACGCTCTTCCCTAACGATGGAGGTACATTCTCTAGTTCATTCCTCAATCCACAATTTTTTAGAGGGGATTTGTAAATGACTATTTAGTTGTATTGAATCCATGCAGTTTCTTTGAATGTTACCAGGGAATTAATGGTTGCATTTTATATATATTCTCAACTGATAAAAGTGTAACATATGTTCTAATTCCTATTATGTTTTGGGGTTTTCTTTGAGTTAGAATACATTTCGTGGTTTTTGATTTTTGAGAAATTGGCACTGAAATCATGGAGTTTTTTTTGAAAAAATACATGAATTATAAAAATGTATCGTCATATTATATCCAAATTTTAAGAAATATATTTACCGTACATTTTTTTTATGAAAGGCCTACTATAAGGCTCCAATCTTCTTTTTTACATATACCAACATCTTCTCCTTCGGACTTAAGTCGATTAGTAAAGGGAGTCTCTAGTCGACTAGCTTGTAATCTATCGAGTTGTAAATCCTACATTATACCATTTATATAATATTTATATATTTTTGAAAATACAAAGGTGCTGCATCCAAGTTACTTTAGGGCTGCCTACATACCCATGGAGGGGGCTAGACCTGACTCCAATAGGATCAAGCACAATGTAGTTCTCCTACAACTACTACTCAAATTACATTATATATGGCCTATAATTATTAATTAAGTACATGCCCACAAATGTTTCAAAGGTGATAACTTTTATTGTAAGGGGGAGTATTGGAGAATATGTTGGAAGTGTGTGATGTGTTAGTGTTGATCAGTTGAAGATCTAAAGGTTTATTAAGGCAGTTCAAGATTTTTTGCTCCAGTTTAAGGATATGTGAAGATCGATTTGAAGATGTTTGACGAAGTCTTTGCCATGCTCGGTTTCTACTCATTATGGCAAGCTGAGCATGTCTAACCTCTGTGTTCCAGCCTGAGAGGGAGTGTTAGAAGTTTATATTTTAGAGTTACTGTTCACGTGAATAGTGTTTCTATTTCAGTAACTTTCTAAGTTCAACCACTAGTTAATTTCCTACTTTGTTTAAGTTTCCTAGTTTATTCTAATTAGGTTTCTTAGTTGTTTCTATTTTGGGTTTCTAAGTTATTTTGAGTTTCTTATGTTTGTCTATAAATAGATTGTATTAGGGATTTTTGATTATTTAATTGGAATAAGATTTTTTAAGTTTTAATTTTTAATTATTATTATTATTATTATTAAAAATTAGGATGGCTCATAGTGTAGGATGGCTCATAGTGTTTACTAGGATGCCCAATATCACCAGTCATATTTAAAATACGATTTAAATGAATTGTTGAGAAAAATAGATGAAAATACTCCTTGTTCATTTAATGACTATAGAACTTTCAATATAACTAAACAACCTAAACAAGTAGACTAAAGATAAAAAGAAAAAAAATACTCTAGCTGATTGTTTAAGAATTTTTCTATTTTCTTCACCCCAAGACCCTATCGATTTCTCTCTTGGACCGACACATTTGAGAATCTATGAAGCATCTAGAAGACTTGAAATATGTACGAATTTTTACATGTAAAATATATTAAATACAAATTAAAACCTCAATTGAATATGTTTCGTGTACCGAATGTTGGACCGAATTTTAAACTGTATTAAAAATCTTAAGAACCAAATATACTCATACTTTTGTCGTCCCAAATTTTTGATAATTATGCAGTTAAAGGTATTTTACTTAGTCCAACTGAGTGGGGTCTGCCACCTCTAAAAAAACTAAGAGCATCTCCAATGCAAATGTGCTTTGTTTCCTATGTGGCATGGCTCTCAAAACATCCTCTTGGAACTTGCTTCTTATGTGGAGAATAAAGTTCCACAATTTATGTTGAAAAGAAAAATACATCTCCAATGCGAATGTGGTTTGATTATTAGTTTTGCCTATGTGGCATTTAATTAATTAAATATTTTATTTTTTTTCAAATTGTAAACAAAAGAAAGAGAAAATGAAATCTTTAATGAGATATGCTAAAAAAGAGGAGAGAGAATAATATATTTAACTGAATTTGCTGACTAGGATGGGAAGACATCATCTTGGTGAACCTCTACAACAAGAGGATGGACTAGAAGATGTCTTCTCATCTATGTGCCACATCATCTTCACATTAGATGAACACATTTGCATTGGAGACAGTTTTAAGAATAAATTGGATGTGCTGCCTATGTGGCACGCCGCTTTTGAACAGACTATGTTTGCATTGGAGAGGCTCTAAGTGGGGCTTGCCAACAATAAAATGTGAGTGCCGATAACTCTCTTTTCAAAAGTTTCAAAACTTAACTGAAATACAGATCGATCATCCTCTGCTCCTCACGAATCTGCTCCGGGGAATTCTTCTCTTTAAAGCCCTAATTGAAGTTCATGTTTCGCGAGAAATAAGATGAAACTTAGAAACCCCTTGATTTCAATTCTGGAGAAACTGATGAAAGAATCCTAAACCCTAGCTCACTAATGGGGATTTCTGACTATAAAAATGCATTCATGAGAAAGGTTCTCAGCGATTAGGTAGGTAACATTGACTCTGATCACAAGCTTTTGATGATTTCTGTTCATGCTGTATTGTTAGAATCTGAGTTTATTCCATTTGATTCCAAGGAAAATAAGATGGGTTTCATAATCTTTCTAAAGGGTGGGCATCAAAATCTGACTTCTTTGAGCAGAATTATACACTTCCTGATCTTTTGGGTCGTGATGGTATTGGTGGTGATGATGCTATAGAAACCATTTCTTTAAATTTCGTCACTTCTCTTGATAAGGATTTACAGGTTTATGTTTATGGACCTCAACACCAGCCAGGTGTGGCTTCCAATTTGTTAATGTTGTGTTTGGGACAATCCCGTTTTGTCCCCTCCATAAAATTTGTGTTCTTGAACAATGGAGAAGAAGAAGAAGAAAATGGGTCTTCTTCTAATTCATCTAAATCATTCCATGAAAGCGAAGTTTTCGAATTTTGGAAGGTTACAAAGGATAATCTTGCATTGCCTCTCCTAATTGAACTATGTGACAAGACTGGGTTGGCCTATACGTCGTGCTTTATGCGACTACCTACTGATATTAAGCTCAAAATACTTGAGTTTCTTTCGGATTTTGATATTGCAGTGATGGCTTGCATTTCTTCGGAATTGAAACATCTTTGTTTGAATAATGATTTGTTGGAACAGAAGGTTGAAGAGGAGTTTACAAAGATACCCAAGGGAAAAATAATGTTGTTGTATGTACAAAGGAGAATAAGAGAAAATGAAAAACTAGCGAGGGAGAGGCGATTGCTTAGACCCTACAGCTTTGATGGGCACCTGATAAGGACGAGAGGTTGAATTCAAGTTTGCTTTCCTGAAATTATTGGTGGATATCGTGATCGATTTCTTGCACCTTTTGGTAAGTAATTGGATTCCTTGGTAAGAACTGTAACTTTTAACATAAAAGATTTATAGATTTCTTTTAATGGTGTTTTGTGGTGTAAATTTAATAATAATATTATCTTTGTTGCGGATATGATATGATGTATTGGGGGAAGTTTAATTGAATTGGGAGTGGGAAAATGAAGATTATATGATGTGGTTCAATGTGTATGCATAGATGTAACTATTGAGAAGCATCGAGATTTGAGTTTTTATGTACAAAATTTGAACTGCCCTGCAAATATGACCTATTTGGAATGCTCACTATGTCTTGTTTCTTTATAGATTGATGCTTTCCTTTTGGGTTGGGTATAATTATCAGCTTTTCTGAATATTAAGAGGTTTGTAAATCATCTCTCTGCTCACTCTCTACCCTAACAGTTGATTACGTTCTCTAGTTCCATTCTCAATTGTCCACTTTTCTGCTATAGCTCTTGACCACCTAGCAGATTCTGGCTCACCATTTTTAACCTTATCTAAAATTGGTTGTAATTTAACAATTTCTTTAGGCATCTATCTTATCGTCCATTTTTTATTTTTGATAGGATTAGAAATTTTAGAATGGGCCAAATCTTTTGAGTTGTTAGCATGATCAGAATGGATGAGACGCTAGGACATCTTTTGAGTTGTTAGAATGATCAGTAGAGTAGTATATTGTCTTGTCCTGGTAGTAGCTAGTAAGGATTAGTTGTTCAGAAGCCCACAGAAATATTTCTGGATGCATACTCAATGCACAAAATGGATTTTATTTTAAGTGAGAAGGGATATTTTACTTGAGATAATGTTAGAGCTACAACAGTTAATAACTACTACAAGTTGCATTCACTGTGGGCTTTTATCATTTTAAAATGTGAGCGATCCACGAGAGTGTGTCAATTTCACATTTCTAAAGTTGAATTCAACTTATTGTAGACATTGTTGTACGTTTAGCATTATCCTTTTACTTAACATTAGAAAGCCTAATACAATAGATTATTTGTAACTGATAAGGGATATTTTACTCAAACATTAGAATGCCCAATTTTGCCTAACAGGGCTCACATAGAAATAATCAATTTAGATCATCATCTCCCGAAATTACATTATTTATATTGTGAGAGATCAATCGAGGACCCTACAACATGTAAGAGCAAATATTGGGCATTTTAAACTAATATAATTGCTAGACATAAAAGTGTTGGACTTGATGACATGAGTATGAAATTTGTGGGTACTCAATTCAAAACTAATTGGCAGTGAGTACGTGGAGAGACCTATGACTTGATGATAGGAGTATTAAGTTTTGTACCTGATTTTGAAAGCTTTATTTATTTATTTTTGTCAGTTTTGGTGGATTTGAAGTTTTGACAATTTTACCAAAATTAGTGCTTTAAAACGGCATCGCGTATTCAAACAAAATAAACGAAAGAAAATACTAGATCTACCGTGGATTCGGTGGTATTTCTATCCCACAAGACAATCGTACGACTATTTTCACCTCTTGATTTGAATCATGTCCTCGAATTTTGTATTTCTCAAACTTCATGTACCCGTGACATAGAGATGTTTAGCACGGCTCATAAACGAAATGGGTGTTAAAATGCCAAATTAGATCCACTTATTCAATAACTTATCATGGATAGATCTAAAACATATTAATGAAAGTTTTTATGAATTTGACTCTACAACTAAAATATATCCTCATTTTCACACACACACACACACAAAAAAACTTAAAAAACGTAACAAAAAAAAGTAAAAATCCATAAGATAGCAGGGTTTTTCAATCCCTTTTTCTTCTTCAAAACTCCCCAAAAGGCAGTCGACAAAACCCACCATTGGATTTTGGATGGTTTTGTGATGGTCAAATTTAGTTGACCCAAATAAGGAAGTGCCAATAAAACTAGGGCCTACCATTAAAAAAAAAATCGTATTTGGTATGGCGCTATCACGTGGAGCCTACTAGCAAAGTTTTGAATCTTTTGAGAGTCCCATAAAATCTCCCAAAAAGAAAAAGAAAAAGAAAAAGTTAAAAAAAAAAAAAAAGAAATATTTTATATAAATGCAATAAATTAAGCCTAATCTTTACTTTGCGTCATAAATTCTGTAGATTAGGCTTAATTTATTTTGGCCAGTGGTGGTGAATAGGTGGATATCTGACTGTGATCATTGCTGTTCACCCTTTAAATGCAATAAATTAAGCCTAATATTTTATATAAATGCAATAAATTAAGCCTAATCTTTACTTTTGTATGGTTGAACTGTGATAGCAGGTTGTGTTTGGATAAATCCTGTTTTGTTTCCCCCATAAATTTTGTATGGGTTGAACTGTGATTCTATTCCACGGACGCCATGGATTTAGAAAATGGGTCTTCTTCGACTTGTAATTCTAAATCTAAATCCTCCCACGAAAGCAAAGTTTTTGAATTTTGGAAAACTGCCAAGGATGGGATTGCTATAAATCTTTGTGAGAAGAATGGGTTGCTCTCTCCGCCGTGCTTCACGTTTCTTCATACTGATCTTAAGCTCAAGATACTTGAATTTCTTCCTGGTGTTGATGTTGCAAGGATTGGCTGCGTTTCTTCAGAATTTAAATATTTGTCTTCGAATAATGATTTGTGGAGGAAGAAGCGTCCGGGAGAAGTTTAAAGATATAGACACAGAGATGATACAAAATGAACATTGGAAATGGACGTTTGTTATGTGGTGGCTTCGGAAAAAACGAATACAGAGCGATTGTCTTTTCTGGGAAGAATCCCTCGATCACCATTATTCTCCCTGCTTCGAAGGAGATATCGAATTCCATTATTTGTCCCTCCTGGAGTGATAGCAGGTGGAGATCATGAACAAAATCCATTGATGTGGATCAATGTGTATGCAGAGGTTTTGCTGTAACTGTTGAGAACAATCTAGATTTGGATTTTGTTCTATGTAGAGTTTGATCTGCACTGCAAATAGGACCTGCTTTGGATATTTGTGTTGCTTTGTGAATTTATTATGCTTTTTCATAGTTTCTATCACTAATTGTCTCTTAAGTGGTGGGCATGTATGTACACTGCTATAATTCTTCTCTTTGAGCTTCATTTCTTACAAATCTTCTGTCTTAACAAGAAATTTGGGTCTCACAGTACACACAAAAAATGGAATGAAGTACATTTGTCAAAGATGTTGAGTAGCTGGATGTGCTAGATGAACTGTTAGTCTGGAATATCAGTTCTCCTTACCACATTTTGAGCAATGTGTGGATGTGAAGCTGTGTTTTAAAAAGTCTTGTTTTCTTGAACTACTATGATGAATATCGAGGATAGTTTTGCATTGGCTCTTTTATATGAACTCGCTTTATGCGACTACCTACTGATCTTAAGCTTAAAACACTTGAGCTTCTTCATCTGGTTATTGATTTTGCAAGCATGGCTCGGTTTGTTCTGAATTACGGCCCTGCTTGGTATGCAGGGAAAATTTGCATCTGCAGTTATTCTCGGTCAAAAGCTGCTTGGTATGGTATTCTTATGCTAGTTAGGGTACCTATGGCCTTGTTTGTCCATGCAAACTACCACTACCACGGCTGTGGTAATTTGCATTCTGTAAATTTTTCCTGCATACCAAGCAGAGCTTAAGAAATCTTTGTTCCACTAATGATATGTTCAGAAAGATAGATTGAATTTTAGCTTGCAAGTCATCGGAATCCTCAGTAGTTAACTTAAGAAACGGTTTTTAACTTTTTAACAGAAAATATACGTAGATTTTCATCTTCCATTCATTTGAATTAACTCATAATTTCCAACCAAGCGATTGGAGCTGAAATATTGCAATGCAAAGCATCAAATATGGGAATTTATTGGTGTAATTGTTTAGTTTATTACAGTAATGAGAACAACACGAAATTTTCTAGAGTTTCATTCTAAATTTCGTTGAAATTTTGAGTGAATTTTTTTTTAGGTGTTTCTCTATTTTTGGTTGGGTAATTTTGGATCTACCACACGTCTATTTTACCATTTACCTCACTTTCTTTTTCTTTCTTACTTATTCTTACACCTTGTCCTCTTGCCCCTGTCGATGTTCTCACAACAATACCTCTCACTCTCTATATAGATCATCCACACTAAAAATCATACAATGTGGAAGAGATTTGAAGTTTTAGTATAGACCTTAGTAACTGGAATCTTGATATAAGGGTGACGCTTCCATTCCGAAAGCCTTTCGGAACTAAGTATATTTTATAATTGATCGCTCTGACACTTCTGCTCCCAATCTCGTTCTTGCTCTTGTTACGCCTGCGGACCGACTCTTTGTGAGTTGAATATATGTGGATAATGGGGCATCAATTGATCAAAAAGCCTCCAAGAAACTTCTTATAATTGAGAAGAGCACGTGTACTATATATGGTCTAGTCTCGTTATTTACTAGTACGCAATTCAAGTACCGAAAGGAGTATTTGTCAATTATTGTTAAATTTCAAATTGGGAGAAATCTGAAATATAAAACAAAGAAAATAAAGATTAAATGAGACAAGAGAATTAACGTGGTTCGGTCTAATCTTCGACCTACATCCACGACACAAAAGCCACTAGGGCTACATCTTTATTGATCACCAGTGAATACTGTTTTGGGATACTGGGATATATTGGTTTACATGAGCACACTTATTTATAGTGTGAAATTACTTGATTCCTAAGTATTCTAATCCTATTAGGAAACCTATAACTAATAAGAAACTTTTAACCAAGAAATAATAAAATTAGAAAACTAGATAAACATGGGATGTTTCCTAAATATACACAAGATCTTGATAATAACAATCCTAAGAATCTTCTCTTGATCTTCAGAATCTTCTCTTGATCTTGATCTTGATCTCCATCTCGATCCATCTAACCGTTGGATCTTGTTCTTGTTCATCTAACCATAGGATCACGATCTTGTTCCTCTAACACCCCCCTCAAGTTGGAACACGTAATGTATTGGAGTGTCCAACTTGAAGTTCTTTGCTAAAGAAGATGTCGGCGACAATACTTGACTCGATTGCTATGGTTGGATGCATGGGAGTCCTTCTTATGATACAGCTTGACATGCACAGTGATGATTGGGGTTGATTGAGGATCCCCCATACTAGCCTGATCACTGTCTCGATCAATCAGTGAATTGATTAGCTAGTCAAAAGGACTGAAACACCTCTTGAACTGTTGAATAGAAACCCCCCCCCCCTCAAGTTGATATTGGAGGGGTGAAAACATCGAGTTGGAGTGGGACCTCGATGTAAATTGTGAAAAGAAACATCCATAGCATTAAAGATAAGAAATAATAAAACCATGTACTAACTAATGGTTATCCTTTTAATAAACAATACCAACTAGAAGAATCGAACATAAGTGCATCAATAAACATTGATAGAAATGACAAACCCAAAGTTGTTATTACCTTTTTTTTAGAAGGCTGGAAGCCAGCAACAGATGGAGAGTTAATGCCTTTCCTTTTCTTTTTCTTTTTTTTGAGCAAATTGTCTTTACCCCTCAATTGCTAATTGAAAAATCACTTACCCCCCCTAAATCTTTCAAAAAACTACTTATCCCCCCCACTCCATCCGTTACCATCACTTGACCATCCAATTGGTCAAATTCGTATCATGTGCTAGTCATGCGATATAAAAAAGACCCAAATACCCCCTAATTTCAATAACCCAACCCAACCCAAAACCTTGGGTTAACTTAAAACATGGCATCATCCTAATGACCCTTAACCAACGCCCAAGATTAAAACCTAAAAATCCTATTTTTCTTAGTGATTTCTTGCAAAACTGAATATCTCTCCTAATCGAGATAGCTTAGTTGCATGATTTTTTTCTCTTTTATTCACCTCTGTTTCAGTATATCGGAACTCCATTAGCTTCCGGCAAAGATTTCTCCTTATAATCAGATGTTGGAATTAGATTCGCTTTCTCTGGGGGTAGCCCTTCAAAAACAACATAATTCTTTGGATTAGGTAAATTTGGGATGCCTGCCACTATGGGGGTTTCTGATTGTGACCTATGCGAAGAAGGGAATAATGAAGTTGGTTTATTGGGATTTGGGAGTGGGGATTCAGAATTGTTACCCTCCAATTTCAACTGGGGAGGATTAGAGATGGAGGAACTACAACCTAGGTTCTCATCATGACCAAGGCTACTGAAATGATCACCTCCATCACACAAGCAAGAGACACATTCATATTAGCACTACATTATCTCTACGTTATCACCACCAAGTCTATGTTGATTCTATTTATGATCAATTGCTTCAACATCTCCAGCAAACCAGTAAAAATGGTGGAATTAAGTGAACCTAATTTGTAAATCCTCTTTTATCCTGTAATTCCCCTATCTCCATCTCACTAAATCCATCACCACTACTCTTGTATTAAAATAACACAGACTTCTCCTTGCAAAAACCCTAAATAATATCGCATCAGACCAAAATCCATCAGTAAAATACTTTGTGAAATTTACGCGATAATATTCAGGAGGTCCAATAATTTTCGATCCAGTCAGAGAAATGTTCTAGAGTTTCTGAATATCATCGATGAATAAGAGATCAGAATCGAGATAGATCACGCGACCGACGCAAAGATCAAGTTGATACAAACATTAAAACTGAAAATGCTCTCTAGATGCTAGTTGAAATCCCCAACTAGATAAAATAAATTCCCCTCCCTCACCTTATTTTTTGTCGATGGAATAACTCCCCTCCCTAACCCGACGAGATCGCCGGAGTTTGCAGGTGAGAGATCACCAGAGTTTGCAGGCAAGAAGGAGCTTGATCCCTTCCTCCACTGTTACGAAGAAGAAAAAGAAGAAAACCCAATCTCCCGACATTAAACCATCTAATTTGTGCGTTTTAATCTATGTCATTCATCTGTCGGCTTTTAGGATGATGCCACGTGTATTTTAACTCAAGTATATGGTTTGGGTTAGTTAGAAAGGAGGGTATTTGGGTCTTTATTCAGGTCACATGTTGTGCACGTGACACGAAGTTGACTATTTGGATAGTCAAATGACGGAATTTTTAACAGTGGGGGGATATGTGATTTTTTGAAAAATTTAGGGAGGGGGGGGTAAGTGATTTTTCAATTAGCAATTGGGGGTAAAGACAATTTGCTCATTTTTTTTGGAGATGATTGGTGTAAACGCCAAATTTTCGCACACCAGTGAAAATTACCCATTTTGGTCGGACCTCGATTTTTGTGCAAAATCTAATAAAAATCGGTAATTAAACCGTCTCCAAATTTCAATTAGAGCCAGATCAAGAATGAGAACCAAAGTCTAAGAAATCTCAAATCTAGGTTAGAACCGGTGTAAGCTAGGAACCGTAGGAACCTTTTGGTTCTAGGTCCTTAGGCATTGACACGTGTCGCCTAGGGATTGGCAAGTACTAGGTTTCAAATTAATTTTATTTAGAAAATCTGATTTTTGTTAAAAAAACTAGTGGACCCCACTTTAATAAAAGAAAATCAGACTATTTTCTTTATTTCTATTTTTTAAAAAAAGAAAAGAAAAAAAAAAGGGAAATTAGCAAATCGCACACTGGGTGTGCGGTTTAGCCCCTCCACTTTTTTCACCCACCTTTATGTGTGGGTCTTTTTCACCCACACGTGTTTTACGCATTTTTCTTTTTCTTGTGTTTGCTAAATTGCAAACAGGCCCTTGCTTTAACTATCTCTCAAATTATTTCTCAGCCCTAGCTTTTTAAAAAATCCCCTCTCAGATCTTATCTCTCCACATCAGACAAGCAATTGCTAGCCACACATTTTAAAGAGATAAGAAGGAATCTTTGGGTTTTGTTCACTCACTGGACACTTGTCTAAAAAGTGGTGGAACACTAGGATTAGCCAATCTTAAGGGCACATGTGTCCTTCTAGAATAGTCTAGGGTTTCTATATATAGCAGAAAAGAGGAAAGTTTTAGGACTTCTTCTTCTTCCATTTTTAGCTCTTTCTTTTTCCTTTTGGTTTTGTTCTCTTTCTCTCTTGGTTTAATTCCTTGGCTTTTCCGGAGAGTAGAAAAGGCTTAATCTAGGATTTTAGTAGAGAGAGAGGTTAGAGAAAGGGAGGGGAAGGTGAGAGAAAACCATTTCCTTTTGATTTCTTTCCATTTTGGTGAAAGGAGTTAATTTGGTTGTTGGAGTCTTCTTCTCCATTTTTGGTTAAGGGAAAGATTAGTAGAGTTCCAGGAGAAAATAAAAAGAAAAGACAACTTCAAATCCCTTCCATTCTCTTCCATACATCACCATGGTGTCAAAAATTTGGGATTCTTTGTTTTTGGCTCTCATTTTATTGGAGGAGAAGAAGAAATTTGGTGTGAAAAATAAATCACTACAATCTACTCTAAAAAAGGGGATCTCTCATACTTCAAATCTTGGGATCTATGCTTGCTAGGTAAAATCTCTACACCTTATCTTTTGAATTTTTATGTTTAATATATGTAAAATGTGAGATAATATATGTAGTAATGTATGGAATGATATATGTAATGGTGTAGATGATGATGTATGTGATGATGTAGTATATGTTGATGAAATCATGATGTAATAAAGAATTTAATGCTAAAGTTAAATGCATGCATAGTTTTGATGATAAATGGGTGTAAATTCTAATTTGATGTTTATGTTGAATTATTTGGCATAAAATACATAGATGTAGATTTTCATATGGGATGATGTTTTTTACATGCATGTATGTATGTGCATGAACCATGTTTACATGAATGTAAATCTTAACTCTTAATGCTTTTATGATGAATGCTCTATAATAATGATATATGGATGATATGGATGAAATATGTGATGATATGGTCTCTTTTAGTTTCACATGAAGATGGTATGTTTATTTTTTGATATGAGAGTAAATATTATCATATTTTTATATACATAATATGTTATAAGCATATCATTATTGATAATATCATGGGGATGAATTTTTCTCCATGTCTTTGTTTGTTTGTCACATAAAAAGAGAGCTAACAAGACTTTGATATGTGTTGATTCCATGTTATCTATCTTGATCTTCATGTTATTTAGCTCAATTATGGCCTAATGCATATTATGAACGGTTTGGATCGTTTAAATTCATCTTAGATTTAAAGATTGAAGCTATTTTTGCTCTCTTTTTATTGATGTATGAATATATAATTTGGGTCCATATCTTTGAGGAAAAGATCTCCATGATGTGTGTTTTGCCATAATATGATGGTGCATGCTTGATTATCATGAAAGTGTATTTGTGGTCTCTCACCAAAGAGAACAAGAAGTGTAGGTTTTAATGTTAGAAAGCATTTGCCTTGATCTTCTTAATAATCTCATGTTTTTTGACATGTTAAACATATTAGACGGTGTGGATCGTCGAATTTGGTTTAAGAATTAAGTGTGAGGCTTTAATTGGCTCTCTTTTTCTTATATGTTTAATCTCATGCACCTTATGCCTGAAATTCATGTTTTTGATATCATAATGATGAGGCTTGATATAATTGATGTGCTTGCACTACATTTTGTACTTAAAGCTTTAACATCGTGAGTGCAGAGGCAGGTTACTTCATTTTACTTGTTTTTTTAATTTCGAGTAAATAGTAGCTTTGTTCTTCATGCTTTAATTGCTTTGATAGCATTAGGTTGAAAACGAATAAACTTTGCAAATAAGCTACCTTCTGGCTTTCCAGCCCGTACTCTTGAGGTGGGCCCATCCCTCTTTTGGGCTTTAGGCCCATCCCTCATCTTTCATGGGCCTTAGTGCCCACTCTTCTCCTTTTGGGCTTAAAGCCCTTCCTATGGATGCGGGCCCAAAGGCCCACCCATTTTGTTGGACCCATCGCTCTAACTCTTTCTTACGGGCACATAACCCATCTCATCTTTCAGGCCGTAAGAGCCTTATCCTTTCACTTGGATCTAAGGATCCATGTCTCTTCCTATCAAACCTAAGGGTTTGATAGATCGCCTAACCCTGAAAACAAATAATAATAGAGATTAAGGTCTCTAGTTTAGTTCCCCTCTAGGATTAGGGCTTGGTGCTTTAGACTCCTAGGTTGCATTAGCCTAGGGTTTCGTATTATTTTAGAGGGCATTTGGGAGTTTCACTCGAGATGAAATTCATGTTTTACCCTCACCTTGGTTTTAAATGTTTTGAAGTTTTGAAAGAAAATGTTTTTCAAAATTCATCTCATTTAGCTTAGGGTTCATGCATATTGGGTCAAGATCTTCCTAAAACAGATTAGGGATCTTTAGAAACCCTCGTGCGATATTAGAGTGTAGGGCATGCATACATCGCGTCCTATCGACGTTCGTTTTCCTTTCGGGCACACGTGTATGGTGTGATCCCTTTTTTCGGGCACGTCTTATATTGGATGTGATCCCGTCGTAAGATTCACACCTAAGGGTGTTATGAGTCTATCTTTTCTCTGGGCACGTCTCGTATCGGACGTGATCCCTCTCCGGACATGTGTCATGATCACGTGATCCCTCTTGAGGTTCACATCTACGGATGCTATGAACCTTTTTGTCTTTTGGGCATATCCTATGTTGGATGTGATCCCGTTGTGAGATTCACACCTAAGGGTGTTATGAATCTGCTTTTTTTTTGGGCACGTCTCATATCCGACGTGATCCCTTCTTGGGCACGTGTCCTGATCACGTGATCCCTTCTTGAGGTTCACACCTACGGATGCTATGAACCCTTCTTTTCTTTTGGGCATGCGACTATTGCGCATGATCCCTCTCGGGCACGTTTTATGTTGAACGTGATCCCTATTTTATTCGGACACGTGTATACAGCATGTGATTCCATTTTGGCATATGTCTAAGGATATATTCGCCCTTTTTGTGAGAATCACGTTCAAGGACGTGACTTCTCTGTTTTGGCGACACACGTATAACGTGTGAATCGTCTGAGTTTCATGTTTAAGGACATGACTCTCTCTTCGGCGCACGTGACATACTGCACGTGATCGCTTCAGTGTATGGTGTATACAGCACCATGTCACTTGCTTGAGTGTACGTGTACATATTACACGTATCACACCCTTTGTTCGTGCGTGGATATAGAGCACATCTGCGTCACCTTGCTTTTCGCACACGGGCCTACTGATGGCGCGTGTCGCTTTCTTTTGCTGCATTCAACCCGACGAATGTATGCATTTTCCTCGCCCTAGAACTACCTATCCTGACACGTAGATTTAGGGGGGTTTATTCTTTATTTATTTATTTAGTGCAGTTGTTGTTTATATATAGCATTGCTTAATTTTAATCATTTATCCCCTGAAAACTTTTAATCGCGAAGTACAGGCCGTCCTTACGGACGGGCTGTTGTTGGGTGCCTAACACCTTCCCAACCCGTACCTTGATCCCCTTATCCATTTCTCTGACCGCAGACCTTCATTTGGATTATCGCCATGGTTTTTCTTGGAAAACTAGTTTTAGGGTGATTTTCCAAAATCTTGGGTCCTGATTCCCATAAATCAGGTGGCGACCCCATACCCTTATGACATTCATGCACGCCCGCGTGGGCGAATCCTATTTCGCGTTTCCCACGCGTTCATTCTCTCTCTTCTTCAGAGGTGGAGAGAGTGAGTGCGCTGGGAGATACTGGATTCCGGCTCCACAATTGGGGCATGTTGTAGATTCAAGGAAATGTAGAGATTGGAGAGGATTGTTATCAGAGTGATTGGAGAATAAAAAGAAACCATTTAAAAAAAATGGATTTGACATTGAATCAGCATAAAGGCCATGTGATTAAGGTCTCCAAGAAAACTATTAGAAATCCATTAAAAAGAAATGGATTTGGACTGATAAACTTGAGGTTATAAGCTAGGAGATAAAAATTCACTTTTGTGAAAAGATTAGATAGATTAATTAGGGAAAGAAAAATCACCATGTTTGATGTCATCACCAACAGAAAGCACACGATCAAAAGACTGCAGGGATCGTGAATAAAATGATGATAGATGATTGCACTTCTTGTCTAGTTAAAGGTCACAAGGTGCTGAAGAAACACGTAATCATCCACCTGATTAAACCTCACCGAGATCAAATCTAGTGAAACATGGTAGAATCAATACGTTCATGAATCTTGAAACGGAACCCAATTTGAGGAAAACTTATTGGAGATGATTCTCATGGGCATAATGCCATGGATTGGTTTGGATAAAGAAGAGCAAACTTAGAAATTTGCGCAAGTTGGAAGTGCAAAGATTGATGAAAGTGGATCTACTGCGGAGCAGATGTACAATTTTTTTTTTTGTTTTTTGATCGGAAAGAAATTTACAGTAGATCCCTTCATAAAGATGTTAACAACCAAGTACATAAATTGAAAGTACCGTGTCAAATCCATAAGATGAGATTATCTTCCCTTATATAGGGAGCGTATGATCGTGAAAAAAATAAAAAATACAAAAATAAAAAGAAGAAGAAGATCATCAAGTCTAATGGGAGATTACGTAACAAATATCCCAACTTGTGAAAGAAGTGCAACCTTTTAATCGTCTGGGACCAATAATGTTTAGTGCAGGATATGATTATGAACATAAAAAGGTTGTTGATTCTTTTGAATCGGAGATAAAAGGAAAGATGAGATCTGTAACGACGATGTAATAGTGCCCAGATCGTAAATAAAGAATGAAATTAATTGTTGTGGAATTACAACGATGAAACAAGAAAAATGGAAGCGGAATAACAGCGGATCACCCGCTCTGATACTATGTTAAGTTTGTGGGCATCCAACTCAAAACCAATTGGTAATGGTATGACCCAGGATCATTATATATTAAGTTTGCTAGGCTCTCATATTCAATGTGGGACTATTCTCATCACGCCCCCTCACATGTGGGGTTCTATTATGCCTAACACGTAGAACTTTTTTTGGGTCGCAGGGAGCACGTATAGTTGTTGGGCCTATCACGTGTGGGCCTGTGCTCTGATACCATATTAAGTTTGTGGGCTTCTAACTCAAAACCAATTGGCAATGAGTGGTGTGACCCAGGATTATTATATATTGGGTTTGCTAGGCTCTTATATCCCATGTGGGACTATTCTCAACACGCCCCCTCACGTGTAGCATTCTTTTGAGCCTAACACGTGGAACTCTTTTTGGGTGACGTAGAGCACGTGTGGCCATTAGGCCTATCACGTGTGGGCCTGCGCTCTGATACCATGTTAAATTTCAAATTAAGAAAAATCTGAAATATAAAATAAAAAAATAAAGATTAAATGAGACAAGAGAATTAACGTGGTTCGGTCTAATCTTCGACCTACATCCACGATACAAAAACCACTAGGGCTACATCTTTATTGATCACCAGTGAATACTATTCTGAGATACTGGGATACATTGGTTTATATGAGCACACTTATTTATAGTGTGAAATTACTTAATTCCTAAGTATTCTAATCCTATTAGGAAACTTATAACTAATAGGAAACTTTTAACTAGAAAATAATAAAATTAGGAAACTAGATAAACATGGGATGTTTCCTAAATATACTCAAGATCTTGATAATAACAATCCTAAGAATCTTCTCTTGATCTTTAGAATCTTCTCTTAATCTTGATATTGGTCTCCATCTCGATCCATCTAACCGTTGGATCTCGCTCTCGTTCATCTAACCGTATGATCACGATCTTGTTCCTCTAATCTTTATTTTCTTTATTTTATATTTCAGATTTCTCCCAATTTGAAATTTAAAATGGTATCATAGCGCAGGCCCACGCGTGATAGGCACAATGGCCACACCTGCTCTACGTCACCTAAAAAGAGTTCCACGTGTTAGGCTCAAAAGAACGCCACACGTGAGGGAACGTGTTGAGAATAGTCCCACATGGGATATAAGAGCCTAGCAAACCCAATATATAATAATCCTGGGTCACACCACTCATTGCCAATTGGTTTTGAGTTGGATGCCTACAAACTATTATGGTGTTTAGACTTGGCAATGAGCTACGGTTAGGGTTATTAGGGTTAGGGTTGGCGGGTTTTCGAGCTATGAAGCCTTAACCCTAACCCGTTCATTAAACGGGTCAATTTCTCCAACCCTAGCCCTAACCCTAGTAACCCTAACCCTAACTCTAATAAGCCTAATTATATTAATCTTTTATATTGTTTTGATTTTTATTAATTGTGTTTTAATTAAGATTGAGAAGAAATAGGTTTTAATTAAGAGAGAACAAATGAAATTAAAATGGAGCTTTAATAAAGACTTACATAAAGTTTTATATAGAGAGAGAATGAGTAGAATCAAAATGATTTTATCAAAATCTTAATTAATACTTTTTTAGGCTGGTTGGCTCGCGGGTTATACAAACCAACCCTATTTTTTGGCGGGTTGAAAAATCTCAACCCTAGCTCGGCCCATTTAATTGGCGGGTCGAGTTAGGGTCGGGTTAGAGCCGGGTGGCGAGTTAGGGTTGATTTTGCCCGGTAACGGTATTTGTGTTGGAATTTGGTTCTAAATTTAATTTTGGATTGAAGATTTTAGAATGTCTAATGTTTATATTTGTGCATGGGTTATAATTTCCAAAATTGTAGTTTTCCAAAATCCCTAAACTGCTATATTTTTTATTTTTTTATTCACTTTCTAACTTATATATTTGTTTATTAATTAATTAATTAGTTCTTTAAAGTTGGCATGATTTTGAAAATGGGTGTTGTTAACGTGTGCCCTAAGGGCACACGATAAGGTTATTTTCGAAGGAGTTTTTTTGCAAGTTTGAAGTCTTCAAATTAGCTGAATTTTTGTAGACATAATATTATTATTATTTATAAGCTGTCCACAAAAAATCAGCTCAATTAGAAATATCTAACCCTCCAAATAAATCACTTTAAATGTAAACCGTTCATTCACACTATCAAAGTTTAAATTGAGTGTTTGTGGTGCTAGAGGGTGCTAGAGGTCTCGGATTTAGCTGATTTTTTTAGATATAGTCCAAATAGTATAAATAATATACATATCCAAAAATCAGCCCATTTGGACAACCTTAAAAAATTAAACAAAACACAAAACCTAAAAGCTTATCATGTGCCCTAACAAAATCCTTTGAAAATAGATCTCGCCAAATTTCGGCCATCGAGGAAGTCAAACAGCGCGTACAAGTAGCACTATCAAATGTATGTGTAGTTAACCCTAGATGGATTTGGTAACGTGGGTGTGGAATACCACACCATGTGATTGGTGCATGCCTGTCTAAAAGTTGGAGTCAAAAATCCCCAATCCCTATTGGGTACTGAAGGAATCAAATAAGGAAATAGTAGCAGTGCTTTCGGTGCAATCAACCATCCAAGGAGGATATCTTTTCATTGAAAGGGTAAGTGATTTTCAGCCCTGTAGATTTTGTTGTTTGGTTTCATCATATAAGAGAGATGTACCAGGATTCATACAATTTCTGCCATAAACTGGTTCTATGATTGGATGGTGCGGAAATTGTGTGAATTTCACTACATCTCTCAGGATGAAACTACACAACACCATTATTTAGTGCAGAAAATCACTTTCCCTTCAATGAAAATAGATCTTCCTTGGATGGTTGATTGCTCTGAATGCAGCAAGACTGTTTCCTTTTATAACTTCGATTGAACATTTAACCTCATTATGACTTCATGAGACTTGTTTCTTACGTGGAGATCATGGATTCCAAATTGCTAACTCGATGGATTTAATTAATAACTAGTTTCCCCATTTTTCTATTGCTTAATAGTATTAACCAACAATCATGGTGAAGCAAAAACGTAAGAGAGAATACTACTTGAATGTGTTAAGGTTGTGCGTGCTCTTTCAAGCGAAAACTAAACTAGAATCCTTCATTGACGTTTTTAAGTTGTGCCCACTCTTTTGACGTTTTCTTGGTTTGTCATTTTTAATCAAAACTGTGATATAGGAGTGACGTTCATATTTTAGAATTTTGGGTTCCTGCTTCGAAATATGCTATGATACTAGAGACAACTTTTAATTGATCGCTTCAGGCTCTGGTTACTTACGGTTTATCTGGCATTTTCTTGATTTATTTGATGCGGATTGCTCATTTGGTCGGCCTTTCTAACTTCTAAGTTCTAAACACATGTTAATTGTGATTTTATAAAACAACACTATTATTGGGACCGATCCTTATATTTATCCAACAGGACAGATTATGAGTCCGGTTCCAAAATCATTTTCCTTTATAAAAGCATTATTAGGATGTAGGTTTTGTTCACTTACGTTACAAGTGGGTGAATAAATAACATCGCACCCCTGATCTGCATGTGCCACATAGCTCCACGTCATCAGAAGAGTCTCCTATACAGAGAATCAATCGACCGACTTCGATAGAGTTCATCCTTCCAAGCTCTCCTCTTTCTCCCTTTCTCTCTGTTTCTTTTTGCAGTGTTGGAGAGCTACTATGAAATTGAGGATCCGATCGTTGGAGTCGAAGGAGACTCTGAAAATCCAAACGCCCTCTCCTTCTTCTCTACAAGACCTCAAAAACGCCATCGTCGATAAAATCTCAGCAGCAGCTTCCTTTGAAAACCTACAACTCTCTCTTAACCGGAAAGACAAGATCGATGCTTCTCCTCACGACTCTCTTCAGTCACTTGGAATCGCTTCTGGTGATCTTATCTTCTACACTCTAGACCCTAATCTGTTTTCAGGAAATACCCTAACCCAAATTCCGATTCCGCGAGAAGAAAGCTTTCGATATCATGTAAGTAATCCGAATCAAACTCTAGAACAGGGGGACAGCTCTCATTTTCCTCATAATTCTGATTTTATTTCTCTGAAAACTGATGAAACCCTAACTCTAGCTACAAAAGAAGAAAACCCAAATACAAGTAATCTCGAAAAAACCATAGAAAAGGGGGAGAGTTCTAATTTATCTCATAATTCTAATTTCGATTCTGGAAAAACTGAGGAAACCATAACCCTAGCTCCAGAAGAAGAAAATATGGAAATCCCTGACGACGAGAACCCTAATGTTGTAGTGGAGAAAATTTCTTCAGTTCCTTGTTTTCTGAAAAAGGTTCTCAAAGAGGAGGTAAGTAACATCGAGGGTGATTACAAGCTTTCGATAATTGCTGTTCATGCTGTATTTTTAGAATCTGGGTTTGTTGCTTTTGATTCTGTGAAAAAGAAGAAAATCGATGGGTTTCAACTTCCTGAAGGATGGGCAACGAAATCTACTACATTGTCTGTAAAATACACAGTTCAAGATCTTTTGGGTTCCGGTAGTGATGAAGTAGAAACCGTTAGTTTGGTGTTTCAGACTTTAGGGAAATTTGTAAATGTTTATGGGTCTTTAAGCAGGAAAGGTAAGGACTTGTACAGGTTGTGCTTGGATAAGTCCCAATTTGTTCCCTCCATAAATTTTGTGTGGTTGAACTGTGATTCCACCGACGCCATGGATTTAGAAGATGAGTCTTCTTCTAATTCTAAATCATCCCATGAAAGCAAAGTTTTTGAATTTTGGAAGATTGCCAAGGATGGGCTTGCATTACCACTCCTCATAGATCTTTGTGATAAGACTGGGTTGGCCTCTCCGCCGTGCTTCACGCTACTACCTACTGATCTTAAGCTCAGGATACTTGAGTTTCTTCCTGGTGTTGACATTGCAAGGCTTGGCTGCGTTTCTTCAGAATTGAAATATTTGTCTTCGAATAATGATTTATGGAAGCAGAAAGTTGAGAAGGAGTTTGAACAGTCAGATATAGAGAGAGTACAAAATGAGCATTGGAAAGAGAGGTTTGTTGCGTGTTGGGAAGTTAAGAAAAGAGGGATGTTGTCGGTGAGGCGGGTATTGCGTAGACCCTACACTTCTATGGGAAGAATACCTGATTCATTATTATTCCATCTTCCTGGAAGGCGTCCACTTGCCTTTCCTGGAATGATAGGTGGAGATCATGATCTATTTCCTGTGCCTTTTGGAAGTCAGCGGATTCCTCGGAATCCAGCGAGGCGACAGTTTATGCCGGGTTGCAATCTGGGTGGATTTTATGACTAGTCCGCCTATTTGATGTTTCTTCAGCAGTGGCCGGTCCTTCAGTCATGGTCAAGCAGGATGAGCGGAGGTATTTAGATGAATTACAGAGAACTTCGATTAGATGGATTCATCCTGTTTATATGTTTATTCTCATAGTGGTTTTGCTTTAAATCTTAGCTATTAATCGAGAAGAGAATCAAACAATGTTTTTCATTTCATTTTCACTTTTCCTTTTTATCAAAGTCTGCGTTGAACAAATTCTTGTTTAAATTGTGAGCCTATGTCGTTTCGTTGGTGTACTTATATCTGAAAAATGGTTTAATATAAATATATATAGTTTTTCTTATGTTGTTGTATTGTGTTTGTAAAATCTGATTATATCTTGGTTTAAGTTTTAACATATTTCTGTGAAATGATTTTCTGGGCTCTGTTATATTAAGAGTTGGGGAGTTAAGATATGTGATGTGGAAACAAATGACAAATGTAATATTATTGACGGAGTTTGAACTGCCCCACAAATAGGACTTGCTCAGTTGCTTAAATTGGTCACTCCGTTTCCTTAGTGTCAGCATGTTATGAGCTTTTCTCAATATGAATTTATGCAAATTTATTTTTGGTCGAGTATGTAATGTTTAAGAATACACATCGACCATTGTTCATACAAGATTCCATAATATTTAACACACTGTGGAGTGATGGTGGGTATATAGCCATATTTTTTCTCTTCAAGTCCTCTGTCTGCACTAGAAAAATACACAAAACAATTGAATATAATTACCGAAGATGTTGAGCTGGATGTGCTTTACGAGTGTTAGTACTAGTAGTTTGTTGTTCGAGTGGAAGATCAGCTTTCCTTAGTGTTTTTTGTTATTGATAGGTGATTTCCTTAGTACTCCAAACCATTGAAGTAGAGTATTTTCTAGACTAGGCAACAAAGAACCAACTGGACATTGTTTGCACTGTTTTAGATTTTTCTAAACTTGGGTACCATCTTAGCTATTCTCACATTTAGATCCTTAATTTGTAAAGTTTTCCTATTGACAACCCTAAACAAACTCAACTGACCCAATTAGAAGGTTTAGTCCCCCTACAAGAGGTCTTCCCAAGACATCAAATCTAATTCTGGTTAAAGCCCCGTAGTTGTAATATTTTATACGTCAGTACTCAAGCTTTCTAATTGTTCAACTTACACTCAGAAATTCCTAGTCAATCCCATGTGTCAATGCATAGTCGGAATTTGGAGGATCCACTTGTATACTCTGTACTCTTTCCTCTAGTTTCAAACCTGCAATGCTCACTATTTACTTCTCTGTGTAACACGTATGACGTACATAGTAAAATAGAAACCGAAAAGGTTCTGTACATTCCTGAACGACAATAGCGATTGACAACACATAAGAAATAGAAGGTTTCTCCTACTTATCGTACTTTTCTCCAAGTTAATTGAAGCCTCAATATCTTGCAATTGTTCATAAGTATTGGCCATCCTATTCATAGTATTGAACACCAAAGAAGAAAACTTCTCTTAGTAAAACAAGGGGACTGTTCTGGTTAGAAGCATGTAGCAAGATTAATGGAAAACACTATGGAATCGCAAGAACCTCAGACGTGAGCTGGTATTTCATATAGTTGGCTGATATACTGCTTTTATCTTGGGGAGCTTCGAAATGATCAGGTCCAGCAAGAATTTGGGGTTGTCAGATACAAGGAAGGATGTAAGATCTTGTAAAGCATAAGCTTAATTTTTCTATAAATATGTTTCTGACTAGGACCTAATTCCTGTCATGGATAGTCACATATGGGTAGGAAAGCCATAAAAAGCAGGTGATTTACTTTGTTTCTGCTTGTTTCTCATCCCCTGGTTGTAATTGGTGATTTTAAATTTTAGAAGCTCTGACTGTTTCGAGTCTTTTGATCCTCTCTGCTTTTTTATATTTTGGCAGTTAATCTTGGATCATTGCTACTATGGGTGTGTTGGTTTTTGTGATCTTTTTTTTTTTTTGGTTTTCAGATATAATAGATTGTGATGTTTCTGTTTTAAGATTCTCTAAATTGTTTAATCTGTGGACATCAATGGCTTAAATGATTGATCCATTAGAATCCATCCTCGGCGCGAGGATATTAGGGTTTTGAGTTTCTTTTATCAGATTTGTCCTTTAAGTTAAAGAACAAAATGATGATTACTTCTAATCTGCGCATGCATAGATTAGGTTATGGGATTTGTTTTTCTTAAATATGTATTTGTTTCTTTAATACCTGCCATGGTTTCAACTTTATCAGTACTGCTCTTTATTTACTATAATCCAAAAAAGCTTAGGATTTTTTTTTATTTTTTTTTCATGCCTGCAAGATGGAGCACTAGTCTTAAGTGTGTGTGCAGTTGTATGTTATTTAAGAGGGGTGGAAGAGCAGCTTTACAAAAAGTGTAAAGCTTCTTTGAAGAGTTGAACTTCAAAAATCCCCAAAAGATTATGGTGCATGAGCTGCACTTATAAACAAATACTTGTCAGCTTCTCTTTGGTTAGAGGTGGGTTGTTGTGAATCTTATGATCCAGCATTTTTTGAGTTTCTTTTGTTGGAAAACATCCATTTTGTTATGATTTCTGGGCACACAAGATATATATCGAGAGAAGTGGAAAGGGGATATTGCTATCACTAATGACTCATTCGTACAATCAACTTCCGTATTACGTATACATCTTTCTGATGAACTACATACTCTGTAAACTTAACATATATATAAAGGGAGAGGGAAGGTGATACGCATAGATAACAAAGGCTATTACTTGACACCTATCAAAGAGGTGTTAAGTGAATGGCTAGAATGGTGGATCACCCACCTAACAGCCACGCATGCAACTGCATGCGATAACACTCCCCCTTGGATGTCCACCATGTTAAGATAATTGCCTCGTTAAAAACCTTGCCAGGAAAACCCAGAGGGACAAAACCTGAGCTAAGGAAAAGAGTACAAAGACTTAAGATATTGCTGGACTCGCATAAGCTGCCTCATTAAAAACTTTGGCAAGGAAAACCCAGAGGGACAAAACCTTGACAAAGGAAAAAGAGTACATCACGATAAGGTCCAGTCAGACAAATGCAGGTATTGGAATACTCCCCCTGATTGAGCAGGCACTCAAATCAGTCCGCTTGATGATACATCCGTCTCATGCCAATACTATAGACTAGCTTTCTGAAAATCGCCGTAGGCAGAGACTTGGTGAATAGATCAGCAAAATTCTCACAGGATTGTATATGCTGGATATCAATCTCACAGTTCTTCTGGAGATGGTGAGAATAAAATAGCTTCGGCGAAATATGCTTGGTTCTATCACCTTTGATGTAACCTTCTCTGACTTGTGAAATACAAACGGCATTGTCATCAAAAATGACTGTTGGAACATCAGTAACAGAGGGTAGAGCGCAAGAGCTTCTGATGTGTCCAATTAGTGATCGTAGCCACACACATTCTCGGCTGGATTCATGCAATGCAATAATCTCCGAATGATTCGAAGAAGTGGCTGGGAGACTTTGCTTGTTGGATCGCCAAGAGAATGCAGTACCTCCACTTGTAAAAACATAACCAGATTGGGAGATAGCTTTGTGGGGATCGGAGAGGTATCCGGCATCAGTGTATCCTATTATCTGAGAGCCATTGGATGGGTTTCTCTGATTGAATAATCCCATGTCTGCAGTTCCGCGGAGATATCGGAGAATCTGCTTGACACCTGTCCAATGTCTCCTTGTCGGGGCAGAACTAAACCTGGCTAACAGATTCACAGCAAATGCAATGTCTGGTCGGGTACATTGGGCCAAGTACATCAATGCGCCGATTGCACTCAAATATGGTACCTCAGGACCAAGTAGTGCTTCATCTTCTTCCTTTGGTCGGAATGGGTCCTTCTCAGTATCAAGAGATCTCACAACCATAGGAGTACTCAATGGATGTGCTTTGTCCATGTTGAAACGCTTCAAGATCTTCTCAGAATATGTTGTTTGATGGACTAAGACTCCATTTGAGTTATGCTCGATCTGCAAGCCGAGACAAAATTTCGTTTTCCCGAGATCTTTCATCTCGAATTCCTTTTTCAGGTATTCAGCAGCATTACGGAGCTCTTCAGGAGTCCCGATTAAATTTATATCATCGACATACACAGCGATGATAGCAAATCCAGATTCTGACTTCTTTATAAAAACGCAGGGGCAAATGGGATCGTTTGTATATCCTTCCTTTATCAGGTATTCACTAAGGCGATTATACCACATCCGCCCGGATTGTTTCAATCCATACAAAGCTCTTTTGAGCTGAAGTGAATACAAATGGCGTGGTCTTCCCTCAGGTAAAAATAACCCTTCCGAGACTCGTATATAAATATCTGTATCTAACTTCCCGTACAGATACGCAGTGACCACATCCATCAGATGCATGTCGAGTCTTTCTGAGACTACCAGACTGGTCAGATATCTGAAAGTAATTGCATCCATAACAGGTGAATATGTCTCTTTATAATCAATCCCTGGTCTCTGTGAAAAATTTTGTGCCACGAGTCGTGCCTTATAGCGAACGACCTCGTTTTTCTCATTGCGTTTTCTTGCAAAGACCCATTTGTTTCCCACCGGGTTCACATTCGCGGGTGTTGGTACAACAGGTCAAAACACCTCACGCTTTGCAAGGGAAGCCAACTCTGCTTGGATAGCTTCTCTCCATTTCGCCCAATCAGTTCTATGTCGACATTCCTCTATAGAGCGTGGCTCAATATCATCGTTCTCTGTGACGATGTCAGTAGCTACTGAGAAGGAAAAAATATCGTCGACAATTATTTCATTACGATTCCACATTTCTCCGGTACATGCATAATTGATAGAGATTTCCTCATTTCCTTCTCCTGGGGATTGTACCGGTCCCTCTCCTGGGGATTTGCCTTCTTCAAGAGGCATATCTTCAGAGAATGTGGATCCTTCAATGATGCTCTCTCCGGGAGTATTTGCATTTAGTGATTGGTATTTCCTCTTCCTGGGAATAGAATCTTTCGAACCAAGAGGTCGCCCACGCTTTTGGCGTGCATTAGACGACTCATTTGCTGCAAGTTGTCCTACTGGGGTCACATGCCCTCTCGGGACATCGGCTCTTACAGCATGTCTCTTTGGGACATCAAGTTTAGCTGGAGCATTTGCAGCAGGTATATATGACTTGGTAACCTTTGCTGCGTCATTAAATGCATCAGGCATTTCATTGGCAATTTCCTGAAGATGGACAATCTTTCGCACCTCAATGTCACAGGCATTGGTACGAGGATCAAGATGAGACATAGATGGTGTGATCCAAGAAATCGCATGTCGTTCTTCTGACGACGAATCACGCCGTTCTAATGACGACGGATTGTCTCCCCTAATGACGGGAAGACTGTCTCATCAAAATGACAGTCCGCAAAACAGGCGGTAAAAGCATCACCTGTCATTGGCTCAAGATAACGAATAATAGAAGGTGAATCAAAGCCAACATATATTCCTAGCCGACGTTGAGGACCAAACTTGATGGGTCGCGTAGGGGCAATAGGAACTTGCACAGCACAACCAAATACACGCAAGTGTGAAATGTTTGGTTGGTGACCCATAACAAGCTGCATAGGAGAATACAAATGATATGCAGTCGGACGAATCCGAACCAATGCAGCAGCATGTAAAATGGCATGTCCCCAGGCTGCAATAGGTAGCTTAGTTCTCATAAGCATAGGCCGAGCAATGAGCTGAAGACGCTTCACAAATGATTCTGCTAGACCATTTTGTGTATGAACGTGAGCAACAGGATGCTCTACGTCGATGCCAACTGCTTGGCAATAAGCGTCAAAAGCTCGAGATGTAAACTCGGCAGCTCCATCAAGACGGATAGACTTGATGGAGAATTCAGGAAAATGTGCACGTAATCGTATAATCTGAGCGAGCAAACGTGCAAAGGCAACATTGCGAGTGGATAATAGGCAAACATGCGACCACCTCGCAGAAGCATCCACCAAGACCATAAAATATCGGAATGGTCCACATTGGGGATAAATAGGCCCACAAATATCTCCCTGAATTCTTTGCAGAAAAGCTGGGGATTCAACAACGACCTTGGTTAAAGATGGTTTAAGCACCAATTTACCTAGGGAACACGCTTCACAAGCATAATCTTTGGACATCAGAATCTTCCTGTTCTGTAATGAATGTCCCTGCGTGTTTTGAATTATTCTACTCATCATGGTAGAACCTGGGTGACCAAGTCGGTCATGCCAAAGCATAAACGCTTTTGGGTCATTGAACTTCTGGTTCAAAACGGCATAAAATTCAACCCTTCTTATTATCGTATGATACAAACTAGAGGAGAGAGCCGGGAGCTTCTCTAATATACGCTTCTGGTGTGAGACAGTGGAGATACATAAGTATTCCATATCATGCTCATTCACTGTCTCAAGGTGGTATCCATTACGACGTATGTCTTTAAAGCTCAACAGACCTCTCCTGGATCTGGAGGAATACAAAGCATCATCAATATCAAGTATTGTACCACCCGGGAGCATAATACTAGCTCTACCAGAGCCCTCAATCAAACTGGTAGTACCAGTGATAGTAGTCACGCAAGCCTTGAACATACTCAAGCTCGTGAAAAATTTACTATCACGGAGGATTGTATGGGTCGTAGCACTGTCTGCTAGACAAACATCCTCGCCATATTGGCTTTGTTTGGATATGTCTCTGCTTGGACCAATATCTCGGGATATGCCTCTGCTTGGGTCCATATCCTTTTAAAAAATAAAGCAAGTATAAGCATATACACAAAACACTTATATTATATATGAACAAAAGTAGTACAGAAAAGTAGTACAAGAAAAGTAGTACAATTGGTATGAACACACTCAATCCCCAATTGTATGGCAAAACTCTAATTGGTGTGAACATGCTCACCCCCCCCAATTAGTTTGCTTACATCCTCTCCTTCTAGATCGATAAACATATCGGACAACTCCAGGTGGGTATCATCAGTGGGAACACCATTACAAATATAATTTGTCTCGGCACCAGTTTTGGCTTTCTTACATGAAGCCTGATACAAATCAACTAGGTGCTCAGCCGTATAACAATTACGCGCCAGGTGTCCTTTCATGCCACAACGATAGCAGGTTACATCTCTAGGGGGTTTATTCCAACCTCTCCTTTTTTCTTACTTCGTTTTGCCACTATCCCTCTCTTGGGGATCAGCGTTATCCCTCTTCTGGGGATTCTGTGTAGCATGATTTGGATTATTCCACTTTCCGGAATTATTCCGTCGGTAGCGTCTACCGCGTCTACCTTTATAACCAGGTCGTCCACGTCCCTGTCCTGAAGCAGTCGCTGCATAAGCTTCAGGTACAGACGTAAAACCAGTGGGATGAGCCTCATGGTTTAATAACAATAATTCATTATTCTTCTCAGCAACTAAAAGGCAGGAGATCAATTCAGAATATTTTTGAAACCTACGCTCTCTATATTGCTGCTGTAACAGCATATTAGAGGCGTAGAAAGTGCTAAAGGTTTTCTCCAGCAGCTGCGCATCAGTAACAGTGTCACCACACAGTCTCAGCTGCGAGGTTATTCTGAATAAGGCCGAATTATATTCTGTTACTGACTTGAAGTCCTGCAAACGCAGGTTCCTCCAATCATTCAAAGCACCAGGATGTATGACCATCGACAAGTGGCCAAATCTATCCTGTAAACAGTTCCAGAGGACTAACAGATCTTTCACCGTCAAATATTCAGATTTAAGTCCCTCATGGATGTGGTGCCTAATGAAAATAGTGGCAGCAGCAGCACGACTCTCTGTGGTCGGCTGATTTCCTTCCCGGATAGTATCTCCGAGTTGCTTAGACGCGAGATGGAGTTCCATATCCAGGACCCAGGAAAGATAGTTGTTCCCAGTGATATCTAAAGCAACAAACTCAAGTTTCATCAGATTCGAAATGGAAAATAAGACAACACAAGTATACCTTTTTAATTTTGTGAGATGCCCAGAAGCTTCGGGTTGATCACAAAATGTCGAGGTCTCGATCTGGAGAGTGGCAGAGACTCGTGCTGATAACGTGTTATGATTTCTGGGCACACAAGATATATATCGAGAGAAGTGGAAAGGGGATATTACTATCACTAATGACTCATTCGTACAATCAACTTCCGTATCACGTATATATCTCTCTGATGAACTACATACTCTGTAAACTTAACATATATATAAAGGGAGAGGGAAGGTGATACGCATAGATAACAAAGGCTATTACTTGACACCTATCAAAGAGGTGTCAAGTGAATGGCTAGAATGGTGGATCACCCACCTAACAGCCACGCATGCAACTGCATGCTATAACACATTTTCGTAATTTAGATTATCCCATGTGGGCCTCATGGGCAGGGCAGCTGTTATTGGAGTGTAAAAATAAGGTGGATAGAGTATGTAAAATACAAAAAAAAAAGTTTGAAAATAAGGTGCGTGGCCACATGTGAGAAGGCGTGAGAATGCCCAAAATGTGTCCATTGAGAAGGCCCAAAATGGCCCTAAAGTGGCCAACTTACAAATGAGTATGAGTATGATGTCTCCAAATAGATTCTTATATTTACACTTAGGTTATACTTGTTGGGGGTCTGCAACTGGAAATTGACCTCAAAAGTTCTTTTCAAATGCTAATGTGAAGAAAACTAACATGGCGATGGAGGCATTTAAGACATTTGCATAGGATCCAGATGCATTCTTTTATTTAATGTCTATTGTGAAATTATTCTTGCCATGTAAGTAAGACATTGTCTTTAGAGATATGTTACATACGAAAGGATGACGATGCATTAGAGATGCTCCAAGGAACAAGTCTAGTTTAAGGAACATGTGCAACAACTTGCAAAGGGCATGTTATTAATGATGCTGGAAACGTTTCAAGTTATTCTCTTTACAACGTGAAATCATGTTGAACAACTGTAAGCTCGAACTTGTAGAGAGTTGTCAATATCATATTTACCTAAATCTAGGTTGTGCCTATTATCCATAATATTCTATAGTTATCACCCAAAAAAAACCTTTTTGATAGTCACATAAACAATTTTCCATCAACTTAGACCTACTCTAGGAGAGAATGCTTTAGAGAAGCATATTCCCAAACTCTCAAGGTTTTATGTGCACCTACATCCAAACGTTGCCCAAGCATGCTGTGAGACATATATAAAGAGGATTTGCATACCAATTAATGCAAATTAATTAGATTAAACTAAAATTAACATTCCCAAATCACTTCATGATTAGGGTTGGTTGCTAAAAAGTCCAATGGAGGATTAGTGCATGTATCTTTAGTTCTTTACCCCACTCCCTTATAGAGGAAGACCTGATCACACCTTCACAATCAATCAATTCATCATCACTGTCTTCCATCTTTAAACAAACAAACACATCCTGGGAGGAATGATCCCCTGTAACTACTACCTTCACCAAAGATCCGTCCACCTCCTCAATCATCCCCACCCTAGGTCTTTTCAACTTCTATAGTCTTTCTTTATACTGTATACCGATTTAAACTACTGTATAGCAACAATGATGCTTGTTGCCTCACACTGGATTATACTCGACAGTTGGGAAACAAAATAGCCGTTAAATCCGGAAGATTTGAATTCCGCGGGAAAGATTTCACAAATCTGACGAGAAAATGACTTGAAAGATGTAGTAGTTTTGACCTTATCGGTTGTAGGGGCTTGACCGTATGAACAAAGCTACAACATCACTCCACAGCTGGAATCATTATCCGTACAAGCGACGAGGAGGTAAAGCCGTAAAGGTTAAAAATAAAAATAAAAAGAAAAAAAAGATGATGATGATAAGATTCCATTTCTTGTGTTTGTGGGTGTAGCAACAAAAAGGTATTTTAGTAATCAATAAAGTTTTTTGGCCCACCCTTCTTACAAAATAAATACCAGATACTTACGTGGCAGGGTAGGACTCACTAAGAGGGTTTCTAACTTATGTGGCAGTGGGACCCACCATGCCACATAAGCATCTGGTATTTGTTTTGTAATATAGTAGGGCCAAACAGCAACGCTGTTTAGTAATACACCCCTTGGAAAATTGGACCAATTCTTGTATCTGTTTCCATATTTACCCAGCACTACTACGTAATATTTACTAAAAATTTAGCCAAAAAATGTTACCGCTGTGAACGCCCTAAGAGACATCTTATTTTGAGGTTATACTTGAATGATAGGAATGAAATCACAATTTTGAAATTCGATTTTATTTTAATGCTTGGTTTGCTTTTTAAACTCATAATGACATTTTTTTAAAAACAAAAGAATAGCAAATCTAAAAAGAGATGTAAGTTAATTTGCTATATTTACTCTCCTTGAATCACATTTCTAAAAAAATACGATTTCATTCGTGTCATCCAGATGTGACCTAACCCTGGCTGGCTTACATAAATGCAATTCCACGATGAAGTTAATCACCCAAAAGATGATACTAAAGCATTCTTGGTTTTGGTTCGTAGCCAAATCGATTTCACATTTCTGGTTTTTTTTTTATTTTAATAAACAAACACTTGAACTATATATCTCTAAAATCAAGAAAATCTGTTTTCGTTCGATTTGTGCCATGTTTTATTCTAAAAAAGGGAGATGGGATCAATATAGGGACGGTAACGAGGCGGGCAAGATCCATCACCATTTGTAGCCACCATACCCACCATGTTGGGGATGGGAATCCCCTACAAGGGCTTGGTTCCTAGTTGGTTTTCACCCACTAACAAAATCTTGAAATAACCTTAATAGTCTGTTTGGACAAGGGATTTGGAGGAGGGATTTTGTGGGGATCAGGGATTTGGTGGAAAAATCATGTTATATTTTTCTTCAAAATTCCTGGTCCCCACAAAATCCCTCCCTAAAATCCCTTGTCCAAACAGACTATAAATAGAAATATTTTTTTAAGATTAAAATTGTTATAAACTCAACAAAAAATGTACAATAAGTCGAAATACATAAATAATATATATTTATATAAATATTATACAAACAAACAAGCAAATAATTTATTATTAGAGGTTTTAGAAAAAAAAGTCATTGTAAAAAAAAGTCATTATGATTTTAGTCCTTGTTTTATAAATTTAGTCCCTACTTTTAGACATAAAAATCATAAAAGTAGGGACTAAATTTATAAAACAAGGACTAAAATCATAATGACTTTTTTTATATTTTCTATTATTAATTATTTTATTATAATATTGTTATATATAAATTAAACGAGGTGGGTTTGGGTGGGGTGTGACCCCGTACGCTGATCTCCATCCCTAAATCCGTAGTTATGGAAAATAATGTTATGATCTTACACGTTTAAGAGATGATCCAAAAGCTAATTTTAAACCTTTAAAATAGGATACTCTCAATATTTTTTATTTAGTATTTTATAGGCAAAAACCATGGGCCTATGTTTAAAGTCCTTAATAAGAAATGGGAAGGAATGTAATGCTAAAATCCTTAAGAAATGGGAAGGTATGTATTGCTTTAAGCCGTATCAGCTTCAACAAAATCTACCCTCTAACTCATCCTTGTGGCCCACTAGATCAGATGTTTCCATCAACAACTCACTCTCCTTTTCCAAAAAGGAAGCTTATCTTGGGATATGGAGATCAAAGCCAATAAGTATACTTTTCTAGCACTCTTCTGTGGCCACTAACAAGATTTTTATTTTAATCATCCAAGTTTTAGTTTCCAGATCAGATGGTTGAGGTCCCATATTTAGAGGTGGGCCCACAGATTATATGGTGAGTTGGTGGGTCCCAAAATGTATCAAATGTGGGTGAAGGTTTAATTGAGTGTAATGGTCCTAAATGGAGCTTAATTTCATGATGTTGTGTTCTCCAAAAAGAAATGAGAGAGAGAGAGGTTTAGTTGGCACTTGGCTGTAGAAAAATGAGTGTAGTACAGAGCAGGAGGTTTGTTTGTTAGGATATTTGGCAAATGTGTCAGTAAAAGATATCAAGCAAGCTTGGGTTCCAAGAGAAGAACATCTTCTGAGATTAAAATAAACAAAGAAAGCAATAATTTACAAGGATTAAAGCTTTGGAGGAAAAAAGAAGATTAGGTTGAGCAATAATTTACCAGCAAGAGCAGTTGGCAGTAGTTAGTCTGTCTTTTAAAATCATACGTTTCACCTGTAACTTGGGCAGGTAATTAGATTCAAAGCTCTCTCTCTCTCTCTCTCTCTCTCTCTCTCTCTCTCTCTCTCTAACGTCCTTATAGACTCTATTGCTTTTGAACTTCAAAAGTTGGAATTTGATACCATGTTACTGTTTGTGCAAAAACCCTGTTAGTGATGTTGGTCCTTAGCCAGATTTAAACCAGCATTTTAAAGTTTAAGGTTTCTATCAACAACCCATTTAAAGGGTATGGTCTCTGTAGTGCTGGAACCTTACCTATTTCAAGTTTTGTCTAATTCAAGCAGAATTTGATGCTTTTAGGGTTTCTGAAGATACCCATTTGGGGAAATATCAAAAGGGTTTCTGCTACTGCCCTTTTTTCCTGGGGGGTTGCTGGGTATTGAATTTGAAGCTTCAATCAACTAATTTGCTTTTACTAGGGTTTCCTTAAAAGCCAGTGTTATTCTCTCTGTTATTGATTGAAGTTGCAGATGTTCCTCATTTCGGTTTAAATCATAGAAATTCAAGTTCTCTTAAACATCATGGATTAAAATTCATGGTTAACAACTAAAGAACAAAAGGATACATGCTTTCATATATCATATATGTCTTGTTCAGTGAACTATTAGCTAGTGTATTCTTTTCTTCTTTGTCTCCTTTATGCTCTGAAAGGTTCACTTTCTTATTTGTGGAGGGTATTTTTCACACAAGTGTGGATTGATGTTAGGGTTTTAGGAAATATAAGCAAGGATCTGGGGGGTTTGGTAGATTATATGCCTGCTACACTAGATTTCTCCTTTGCCTTTGTGTGTGGGAGATGCTGCAACTTAGTTTGTCTCTTTTGCTTTAATCTTCTCTTGGCTCTATAAAGCTGCCAAGGTTATATGTTCCTTGTTGAGCCCTGCAAGCAATGAACAGCTACTTTGAGTCAAACCCCCTTTGGCTTTTACTTAGATAGCTCATCTCTTTTTAATTTATCCTGTAAATTGGGGCTTCTTCTTGCTCCAGTAAGTTGAGTTCTAAAGACTTTTAGGTGTTAATTTCTTTATTCCAACATGGATATGGATGATAATGGTGATTTGGGATTTCAACAGAGAGTTGGAAGCAATCTGATGTCTCCATCTTCAGGGATGTACACAAATTTGCAGACTGAGAAGGTTGTGGAGGAGACAACAATGAACCCAATTTCCATGTGTAAATCTTCAAATGGAGTAGACTCATTCTTTCACAATGGTTGGGATCCACTTGTTTCACTGTCACAAAATGTGGAATTTAAAGGTTCTTCAATCGATTCTCACCATCACGTTGGTATTTCTTCCTTAGTTAATGCACTGGAAAACCAGGGAATCAGTAACTCATCTCACCTTGTTCAGTATCCATCTGATCTTAATCTTGTTGAGCTTGAACCAAAACTTCCATGCCTTGGAAGTGGGAGCTTCACAGAGATGCTTAGTCCCTTTTGCCTTCCTGAGTCTCACCAGATTGCTAATGCTGGTTCTGTTCCTGATTATCCGTCGAACAATGAGAACACGGGGAAAACTACCACAAGTTCCAGGAAGGTAATCGGTCATGGTACAATATTTCAAGATAAACTACTGGTTACAAATGAGGGGGCTCAAAGACCAATCGTCGGTGGAAAGAAAAGGAAAAGGATACCTGAACTCCCAGCAGGGGACACCCATTCTCAGTTTGATTCAGTTCAGGTAACTCAGGTTGCAATTAATTCTCTCTTTTTTTCACTAATATTAGTTATGGAAGTTAATAGGTTCATGATCTTGCTGTAATTTGGGTTCTGTGTAACTCCCTTGTTGGTAAATTTGTTACATTTGATAGAGTATGGAGACTGAGCAACAAAATGATACCTCAAGAGAAGCCATTGAAGGTCCGAAAGGGCAGGATGAGAGAAAACAGAGAAATAAGCAAAACCCAGCTTCAAACTTGTGTGGTAAACAACCTAAAGACAGTTTCCAAAGTGGGCAAGCTCCAAAGGAAGATTACGTTCATGTGAGAGCCAGACGAGGCCAAGCCACTAATAGTCATAGCCTTGCAGAAAGAGTAAGTTCTTAATTTTAGGTGTTGTTTCTCTTTATAATTGAGTTCCTTGTTCTTTTTTAGATCTTAAACTTGAAATCTCCTCGACATGTAGGTGAGAAGAGAGAAGATAAGTGAGCGGATGAAGCTTCTTCAAGACCTTGTGCCAGGATGCGATAAGGTAGCTTAAGAAAGTCTAGATTTTCTGCATAAGCTCTTATTTCGCATCTTAATTCTAAATAACTTGGTGTCATTTACTATTGAAGATTACTGGGAAGGCTTTAATGCTTGATGAGATAATCAACTATGTGCAGTCACTGCAAAGGCAGGTTGAGGTATGCTATTCTAATACCTAAACCAACACAATGGTTGTCTTTTATCATTTGAAAAGTTATTAAACTCCAATTCATCAAGGATCCACTGCCTACAAACTTGTGACTGTTGAATTGTTAGACCACCACCTATGTGATGTAGCCTACAATTGGACAGACCAGTGAGTCCCGTGTATCCCACACTTTCTTTCAAAGTGTTTGATTTAATTTAATACCAATTTCTAACTCTATATTGTAATAGTAAGATCCATCAGAGGTTTAGGTTGATTTGTAGGGTATTGATGAAAGTGTTTTATATCATTTAGTTACTGAGCATAGTGTTATCTGTGCTACATAAAATGCTAAGCAACCTTCCCGATGGTTACTAAAATTCCTCTTCTATCCTTTAAAGGTACAGTTTGAATAAAATGAAACCATACAAATGTTAACAGGCATTTTACTCTTTTCATGCATTAAACAGTTTTAACAAAAAATCTTCTCTAAAAAAAAGGGAAAAGAAACAGTTTTAACAAAAAACTCAAACCACCAACCAAATCTGCTGAGTCTTTACTACGCAGCACTCATGCAGAATTCGCATGTGTGCCTGCAAGTTATTTTTTTAAGCTCTGCTGCAAAACTGCCTAAACTTTAAATATTCACTTACTATGCTCTTTTTTGCAGTTTCTGTCGATGAAACTTGCCACTGTCAATCCTGAACTGAATATCGATATAGAACAGATTCTATCCAAAGATGTAAGTTAGAACGATCTGAGCCAGAACTATAGAGCTAAATTAATCAGTTTCTTTTAGGCCTTGTTATTTGTTTTATCTCAGTTCATTCCACTGTAGATTCTTCATTCACAAGCTGGTGGTTCAGCTATTCTCGGATTCGGTCCTGGAATGAACTCGTCTCATTCTCAGCCTCATCTCTTCCCACGGGGAACCATGCCGGCTATCCAAACTACAAATCCCCATTCACTCTCCATGCATCAGGCTCAGGTAACCTAGAGACATTTCCTCGCCATTCTAATTCCTACTTGTTCTTCATCACTCATCAGATCCCCATTAATTTGATACAACTACTTGCAGATGTCGAACGTATGGGACGATGAGCTTCAAAGTGTTATACAAACGGGTTTAGTTTCTAACCCAGCTCTCAACAGTTTGGGACCCAATGGTAAATGTCCAATGTTGATACTAGACTACTCGTAGTAACTATATTTAAAAGTCTTAGAAGTTTGTTTTGTTCTACGGGTTGAATAAGAGTAGAGATATAGATTCTTTCTTGCGGGATAAAGTGGTTTATCCTTTCTTATAACAGGAAGCTTTCGAGAAGTTGCCAGCTGATCGCGTTTTTCTTATACCAAGGAATTATTTGGAGTTGTATAGTGAAGAGCTCCTAACCGTTTGTTCTTCGAATTTTAGCAGAAGAAAGTGACACAGTTGTATAGTCAGAGACAGCATAGGTGACTTGATTGGAAGAAGAAGAAGAAGAAGTGGTTGTTTTTGTTTTTGTGGCTGTTATAGTAGAATAGAGTGTGTGTATTTGATAAGCTTTTTGAGAGAATTTGGAGAGACTGAAGTAGAAAGTTTGCTTGTAGAGTGAAGGAAGTTAATGGAATTGACGTTTTACTTTTAGTTTGTATGTGATGGTTGGGGTACTTGGTTTGAGTGCATTTCATGTCTTCAAAGCCAAGCTTCCTTCTAGAGCTGAATGGTTCACTACTGATTGCTGAATATGATGTTAGTTAGCAAGATAATGTTTTCTTACTTGGCATACCTACCAACTCTCTCTCTTTCTCTCTATATATATATATGAGTCTGGATCGGCTTACAGCCTTAAATATACAGGCTGTGTGTACAGGCTCTTGTGGGGCCCACGTGAGGTCGATCTAAAGGCTGAGATTTTGTAGTGATGTTCTTTTCACCATGTAGATCATCTTCACCAAAAATCAACACATTCTAAAACTTATAGCCCCATAAAAAATTGATTGGTAGTTGTTTAAAAATTAACGGTGAAAAATGAACGATGAGAAAAAGAGTCAATGTTTGATGGGGTTAGAAGTTTTAGAATAAATTGATTTTTGGTGAAGTTGATCTTCATGGTGAGGAGAACATCCCTACAAATCTCACCCCTTAGATCGACCTCACGTAGGCCCCACAAGAGCCGGTATATTTAAGGTTGTAAGCCGATTCGGACTCTATATATATATGAGAGTGGATCCGAGTACATTGGTTAGGAGTACATTGAGTATACATTAGTTTGTGGGGCCCACCTAGAGATGAATCAAGGGCTCATTTTAAGTTAGGATATCCTCTTCATCATGTTGATCATCTTCACAAAAAATTAGCCCATTCTAAAACTTGTAACCATATCATCAGGTGATTAGATATCACTGAAAATCAACGGTGCTAGAGCTATTCAAAGACCGTTGATTTTCAATGATTTCCAATCACTGGATGATAGGGTTACAAGTTTTAAAATATGCTAGTTTTTTGTGAAGATAATCAACATGATGGAGAGAATATCTTAACTTAAAATGAGCCCTTGATTCATCTCTAAGTGGGCCCCACAGGCCAATGTATACTCAATGTACTCCGATCGGCTCTCTATATATATATAGCACATTTAGTTTTCGAACTGAAACTTTTTTCTTTTTACCTGGGAGAAAGTTGTAATCATTTGGGAATGATCTTCATAAAAAAAATTAGTCTTTGAATCATTGTGTGCATTGAAGTTCCAAAGTTTGCTACCTTGCCTTTGCGTTGTACTCAAAGAGTGATAACCAAGATCCTCAACAAGAAATGCTACTTTAATAGAATATTTGACAAACAAATAAGGTAGCGAGATCAAAAAAAGAAAGAAAGAAGCATTATTGTGATCAGAACCTTGCTACAGGGGTGACGTTCCCCTCTAGAACTTTGAGTTCTCGCTCCGATGCTACTGCTTCGAAGTTCGAACTATGAACATTTTTTTAAACGGGTTTAGTGGAAGTACAAGAGTAATGGTTTAAGATCTCAAACTCAATTGTTGGTCAAACTTTTTTTAATATAATAAGGTTGTCGTTGGCACCAAACACTACCTAAGAAATAAAACTAAATAAGCTTGTTAATTCTGCTAAAAGTGCTAACCAACTAAGCTCACCCACCCGCAGCATATTCATGGCGTCTTCTTCCTTTGGAACTCTTTCTCATCCTACTTTCCTCCATTGCTCCTATGCAACGAAATTACATTCGAAAGGGCATCATCAGCACCTCGTTGTTCGATTTCAAATTCCTCGGCGGCTCCGTTATCGCCTTCTAGCTTCTAGAAGAATTTCCAACTATTCTATTTCTCAGGTTCTTTTTTTATCAGTAATGGTGGTACAAAGAAGAACAGAGCAATTTCTTTCTGGTAACCAATGTTAATTGTTTGTTTAATTTTAACAGGATGGTGGAAGTACCATCGCTGGTCCACGGAATTGGAGTGGCGCCACCATCGGAGATTACGATTACGATGATGATAATGATGATGATGAGACTGGAGATGATGAAGATCGAAGCTTGGATCTTCTCGTCCGATTTTTTCAGAATATGTTCCGCAAGATCTCCAAGCGCGCAAGGAAGGCCGTTCGATCTGTCCTTCCGATTTCTATCTCTACCAAACTGGTTAGTCGGATTTCTTTTCCAGAACCAGAACAATATATATTTTTTTAATTCTTTGTATAATTGTGATTGATTTGTTTATTTGGATTAGTGTAAAGGTTCAGTCTTTGGCATGATTAGCATCTGAAAAATGAATCATAATGATAAATTTCCGTTCAAATTGATATTTTGTATTTTGTTTTAAGTAATGTGTAAGTAGAGCTTCAAATTGAATACCAGGTAAAAGGATTATTATCTTACAACCCTAGCAAGTTGCCATTACAAAATTCTCCACATTACCAACGCGAAAGGCTTTTCGCCAAAGAAATTTATACACAATGCTCTGAGAAAACTTAAAGAATCTAAGGACACCTCTCAGGTATCCTAATTGAATATGGGAGAAGCTTTTCATATGCATATGGTACTCTGCCTGTTTTTATGTAAATCTGAGATGATTGGGTCATTCCCATCCAGGGNTGGAAGAGGCTGTTAAGATTCTTCTCCCGTTTGAGTCTACTCACTTCCTGTTATAATCCCACATTGGGAAACATGGGTTTGGTCTCTTGGACACCCTTCCGATTGGAAGCCGGTTTGCAAACGCAAGTTCTACCCAAGAATTCATATCACTTCCTTAACTGCCATGTCTAGAAATAAATGGTTTTCTTGTCGATGTCCCACATAAATCTCTTATTGGGTGTATGTTGTTCTTTTTGTTTTCTTTCTTTCTGCAATCTTTTCTGTTCTCAACACATTTGACCAAGCAAACTCCAAAATTTCCTAGTATCGTGATCCTATGCCTTCTCCATATCTAAATTGCTTTAACTTTTGTTGGAGTTTTATGGAGTTAACTATCAATTGTCGATTGTCGTGTCCTAGAGTTTATTTGCTGAAATGTATCCATATCTTCTGTATAATAAGGTCATGGAGCATTCTTTCTGAATGGGCATTCTTCCTGTTCATCTTAAATGAGGAAACTAGCCGATGTTATTTTCAAGTGGGATTTCTTTGACAAGTTCATGTCTATTCTTTTTCTTCATGATTATAACATGAACAGAACTAATCCTTGATATATTGCCTTTGGATGCCATTCTACTATTACAACTCCATTTCTATTTCCTTTTGCTAATTTCGAATGTGCTCCCTCATTTTAGTTGTACTTTCTGTGATAGAAAACATTTTTCTGCTAGATATATAATTGAATTTGATTTATCTTTTTTTAGTGAATGAATTAATTTTTTAGTGCAGGTGGGATTTTCAGTTAACGGAGTTATTATACTGGCTTTCCTGTGGGTTATGAAGGCATTTCTTGAGGTAATATTTTTTTTCACGGAACATGCATGAAGGAATACGAGTTCTGTTGTTATCACTTATTTGGGAAGTTGAGAAAAGTCTTTGGACTATTGCATCTTATTCATATAAAGGTGTTTCTTGCTCCTGCAAGAAATTTCCTCTGCATGCCTACAAATCCCCGAACAATTTCTAGTCATATAAAGTAATAGACTACTTAATAAACAGGTCTTAGTGTTGAAATATTACTTCGTATGTGGAGTATAGATGCCTAAGTTCAAATTTAACTTTCGTATTTAACTTCTTTTTCCTTTTCTTTTAATTAAGCATTGTATTTCATTTATGCATCAAAACCTGCAGTTCCCAAAATTAAAGACCTACAAGTTGTATGCTTTGTTGTTTATACCACAAATCAGATTAAGTATGTCTGTGAGACTAAGGTAGGACATGGACCTGCATTTTTTCTTCATAGGATATTGGCATTTCTAACTTGGTATCTTTTCTTCATCCGGTTCATCCTGTTCAGGTGGTCTGCACACTTGGAACTGTAGTATTCGTGAGCATCTTACTTATCCGTGGGGTTTGGTCTGGTGTGTCCTATATACAAGAAACCCGCATCACTAAAGCCAATGGGTTTGGCAATGAAAATAGTACATGGACTGGCGCACAACCAGCGTCTTGATTTGTTTCCTCCCCCTTACTCCTGGACAAGGGAAAAAGTACATAATGGATGATCTGAAAAGCTAATCCTGCATCTTGTGTGGAGAGAAATGAAAAGAAAAAGAATAAGACAATCAGGTGCGAGCAAAAAATTTCCAGCTTGAGGAAGAATGCTTACAGCAATGGTTGATAGAGAAAATTGAAGCGGGTTTTTGTGAGAAGATAAAAAGAAAATGTACCCTTGATATTGTATTGGTTCTGATGTTAAAATAAGCAGGGAAGAAAGCTTGAATAATCTGTATACATCCAGATGTTACTTTAAAATGCTGGACATACAGGTATAATACCTAATATGGCTTCTCTTTGATTTACAGAAAAATGAGCTTAATTTCCCTCTCTTACACTGTATGTATTGCCTTTCCATTATTCCTTGTCTCTTTCCATACTAATTGGAGTCCGATTTCGGTTAAATCTGCTTTAGATAATTGTATGTTCATATTTTAGAGAAGCTAATCAAACTCATATTGTAACAGCAAAGTTTCTTATTATAATTGCTTCTTAGCTTAAAACTACCAGTTAATTTTGATTCATCTTGTGATCTGCATCAATTTAAACAATTTTGGATTTATTATGATTGAAGGATGATATGTTTGAGCCAATCTGTTGAGCTACGTACTCGATCAGACCATCTTGTGCTGTTTCTGCCAAATTCATTTCAATACCTCTTGATCGAAAAAAGAAAAAAGAAAAAAAAAAAAAAATATTGCAAAAGAACTAGATTAATCATATCCTTGTTGATATTTTTAGCTTCCTTAAAAAAAAAAAAAAAAAAAAAAAAAAAAGCAATGCTAATGTGTCCACTAAAGGGAAATTGATGCAAGGCTTGAAGATGAAAAACTATTGGGTTATAATTATTCCATCCCAGGTATGGTTGAATAATTGGCAATAGATAGTATATAACTTCTTTTATGTCTACTAAAGCTTTCCACTGATACCATTGGGAGTTTTCTACTGCAACATGATACTGATTTGGATGTGGACTTGAAGTATTATCTGATTTATTAGGTTTTGGATAAAGCTTGCAGTTAGGCAGACCCTTAACGTCACTTCATTTTGTTTTCTTACAAAGAATTATATGGACAAATCAGGTCAGAACAAGATTGAGGAGTAGCTTTACCACAGTCTCTATGGATCCAAGTCAAGGATAGTTGGGGGACCTTCCTCTCAGATTGTTACAGGTATGCCCTACTGTCCGCATAATTTATCTACAACAGTTCTCAACATGATAAGCAGTTTTCCAGACTAGATGTCATATGATCTGCTATATCTTGGATCCAAAAAGGCATCTATTTTTACCCATGAATAGTTTGATTAGCCATTAGTTTTTTTTTATGACCATGATGTCCAGACCTCTTATAGCACCCGACAATTCCCTACCTTCCTCTTGTTAGCAGTTACCAGGCGGAGCTGGCCACCAAGGGGATTCAAACTCTCAACATCCGTGTTGTGAGGGAGGTGAGTGTTACACCATTAGTGTTTGGAGTGATCTTCTAATCACACCTTGCTAGATCGTGTCATAGCTTTTTATGTTTTTGGCTAAAGGACATGTAATTTTCCTTTCTCATCTCTTGAGCCACCTCTTAGGTCCAGTCCTTGTCTTATCTTGACGACTGATCTTTTTCACAATAGTGCAAAAATAAGTGCTTCTAATCATTGCTATATGACTTGGACACCTGTAGTAAAATTTAAAAAGTTGAGGTCCATATGGCCGCAGAGTAAAATCAGTGCCTGAATCTGATCTATCCACTATGCAATTCATAAGGTAACTTCATGGTCACCAAAGAAACCCTAACAAGCATCAGACATTTTGCATGAGATCCATGGAGGAACTCTTAGATAGCTCACAATAGTTCTAGAAAATTTATAGCAGTTCTTTCTAACCCTAGAAAATTTCTGAGGAAACATGCTTACTAACTGTGTAAATTATAATGAATGCAAAAGATGTCCTTCAAAGCATGCTTCAAGTGGGCATCAAATGGAATTATGGAAACAACTTGATCAATTGACATATGTCCCCACATTATCATATACTGTCTACTACTGAAAACAATATTTCTCCGAGAAAAATGGAACGCCAGTTTCTGTTCTGAATGTTCGTTGTCTTAGGTCTTGGTCGTTGGACTTTTCGTGTTTCAGACAATCTCGATGCTCTTCTAATGGTCTAGATCTTAAGATGATTATGATCCCAAGAAGACAGGTACATGCATATATTTTGAGACTCTAGACAAAAACTCATTCTACATTCTCTTTTTCCAAAAGTTTTGTTGTCTTCATTTCCTCTTTTAATAGCGCATTCATGGCTTGTCTACCACAACCCCTTGATGGTGTTTTGGTGCAAGATCAAGAAACAAATGCGGTATCCAACTGTCATTTGAAAATTCGGAGGATAATTGCTAGGGATGGGCTCCATCTGCGCCCCAGGTGCATATCGTGGAATGATCTCATCACACGAATCTTGAGGTCATCCCAGTATCCAACAACATGCACCTGGGGGCACAGATGCCCATCAATTTTTTGTTAGAAAATTTGGACAAAAATTTGGCAGTAAGAATGATAGTAATTAATATAACATCTGAAATTTCAGTAGGAGTGCCAACTTGTTGGTTCTGGTTCCAGTAGTCAGATAGGTAGAATAGTTCCATTATTTTCCTGTTCTTGTTGGGTAATTAATTATTTTATATATATGTTTACATCAACAAAAGAATTAGAAAGAACAAAAATCAATATTTGTAAACCAGTTCTGGATTCTAGATGATTTGGTTTCTAACCAATCCAATTCTAAAATTCAAATATGTGGGCAAATAAGAACCAGAAAATTAGTTTTTGATTGGGATATGTTTTTGGCTTTATAAAAGGGGGGGCTAGGTCATGCATAGATGGTTCAGACCGGCATTTTTGCATTTTCCACCACACAAAGTTCATGCCATGGGGACCCTAGCAATAAGTTAAAATCAAAGCATGTATGTAAAGGGCAAAAGATGTGTGAGATGCTACATTTGTCTTTTAGACGTTTTTGGTGACCCCTCCAATATGATAAAATGTTAAATAAGAAAGAAAGACCATGAATCAATGACCCACCATTACCAACAAGATGTTGGTTTGTTGGGGATTTCATGTATTTCACAATATAGCTTATGTAAATGAGGGTAAGTGGGACTAGGGGTTTTCTTTTTTCTTTTTTTTCATGATGGGATTACTGCCCAATTACAAATATGATTACAAATATGATATGCAGGTAAAGGAGAGAAATCGGATGTAGAGACAGTTGCAAATTGAAATTGTTTTGCATTAAAATTACCCAAAATTGGGTTAAATCCCTATTTTTTCTGCAGAACAATGTTATGATTTTGTGTTTGATTCAAAGCTAGGGAAAATAATAATAATAATAATTTTTTTTTTGAAGGGGACTATTGCCCGGAAGCGCAGAGAAACTGCCAATAACAGTATACCTATATTTGTTACCAGATTACGGTCGAAAAATTTTGATCCCAAGACTTCTCACTACTAAAAATTTATAGGAGAGAACCATTGAGTCAAAAAGTGCAATAATAACAATATTAAGGACAGCACAGCTAGATACTAAACAAATGTGAAATTGACTTGACAATGCCACCAATAATCTAATCATAGACCAAACAAAAAAAAAATTAAAAAAAAAAAAAAAAAAAGATAGTCATGGCTTGCATTATGTAGAGCCGTGTCGTACAGAATATCCTCTTTAACTTTGAACGGAAGAGGTGGATATGGATTGTGGATCCCATATAATCAATCATATCTCATAATATTCCGTTTCTCTCTCTCCAGCCTAGCAAATATGTTCCACATTATACATAGGATAAATTTTAAAAAAAGAAAAAAAAAAAAGAGAGGTTAAAGAAGTGGTAGCTTGGTGGGATTAACTATATGCACATCACTTGCCTCATCACTTTAGAGACTAGCAATAACTCGTACTCGCATGACCTATTATTCACGTTATGCGTTTTTGTTGTTTTAAATCTGTTCTAGTATATGTTATTGTTAGTTTGTGATTTTATACATTCGGCACATATTGACTTGTATTGGGAATGCTGACAATGTGTCGTATGCACACTATTTGTACTTAAAACCTAAAAATACTTTTCTTTTCTTCTTAAGTTTTGGTATTGGTGACTGTGCACATTGTTTGTACTTCAACACCCAAGAAAAAAAATTGTTTTTTTAAATTTTGGTATTGATGACACTCCCGCTTCAAAATCATGCAATAGAAGTGGCGACCTTGTCAAAAACCAACCCTTAGATCGTTCACATATAGGCCTCACAAGACTTGGTAAAATGGGACTATGGAAAAAGACCTCGGCTAATTTTTAAATTAAAAGAACACATCAATGAATCAGTAACTGTGAGATGATTGTATCCAACATTGAAAAGACTTTGTCAAAAGCTAATGTGACAGGCCCTAAAACATATATGTAACAGCCTTGTTGATGGCAAAATCCCACCAATATCTGTGTCATAAACACTGTTTGATTTGAAAATTAATGGCCCAAGTTGCTCTCTTAATTAAAGAATGGTGTGGTTAGAAGAGACCCTAACCATATGTTCATATGGACTAAAAATGACGTAAAACAAATTAAATTAAGGATATGTTTGGTTGGGAGAGTTGGGTGTGGTGATTTATCGTTGTCTATTATTTGATTCGTGTATTTTCGCAGGAAACTAAACCACCCCCGAAAACGATTTCTCTCTGCCAAAAGAAAGAAGAAAAAATTTTTGCAACCCCCTCCTTTGAGATTGGGGTAGTTGTCATATGTTCCCACAGTCGTATAAGACTCACGTAGCCACATAGAGATGATTTAAAGACGGATATGAAATAGGTTGGCTCAATTCTCTTCCAGATTCCAGCTACAGATTCAAACTTTTTGAACCTGTGAATGTTAAATTGAATTCCTCCCATATCCTTTTTTTTTTTTTGAGTTCCTATCCACGTCCAATTCAGTATCATTAGGAATATTGCATCATTAGGAATATTGCAAAATCGGATCTGATTAGATACCGGGTCAAACTGGTGGATAAACTTTTATAAATTAATAAAGTCAGAACCAACAAAATCTATTAATTAATTGAAGTTTTAATTTATCGAGTAATATTTTTACTTTTAAATTTAAGTTGGGATTGATAAAATATATTAATTTAATGAAATTATTATTTTATCGAGGTTCTACATGTTTGAACCGAGTAATACTAGTCGTAAATTTTTGAAAGGATATGCTAGCCTTACATAATTATTAAACATAGAGGTCGATAGATAAGGCATGGTACTTTGTTATTAGCATCTAATTAGGTGTCACATCATTATAATGTGTTAATATTTTATGTCTAGATCCGATAAAAATAATTATTTTATATCTAGCATTTATATACGTATACCATTATTTATGAACACCAACACCAAATGGGTAAACAACACTACTATTTGGACGGACTATTTTACAGTCCGTCCAGAAGGTATTATTAATTGATAAAATTGGAACCATTGCCTACAAAAGGTTTCCCATATCTGTTCAAAACAAAAAACAAAAGGTTCTCATATACATAAACCGTCCCATATCTCAGACGACAAGTGGCATACACGTGGCAAAACACGTCACCGCTGATACACCCAAAGGGTTTCCTCCATGTGGCAATTTCTCATTAGACCATGACATCTCTTCATTTAAAAGGATTAGAAAACTTTTTCAGGAGGAAGAGGTAGCTTTGCGTCTAGTGAAAGAGTCAAAGTTTGGACTATAAATAATTAGGAAAGTGAATTAGGACAAACCCCACTATGTTTATCTTGATTACCTTTTCTTCCTTTTTAAAGTTCAGCGAGACCAAGATTATATAAAATGAAATGAAGGGCCAAAATCACAATCACGCCTGAGCCCTAATTTGCGCACGCTTGTTTATATGCACACCTAATCAACCAAGAAAATGACATCCAGCTTAATCTACCTTTCTAGTTCACATGTCTGTAATCTATTTTAATATACAAAATTAGGAGGGTTTGTGATGACTGTTGTTGTTTTTATATCCATTTGAGCCGATGGAGGTGTGTATTCCATGATTCACTATGATTTCATTACTACCAAACATATCCTCTAATTTTACTAATATAAAATATATCGTCTAAGTTTATTTCTTTAGTTAAATTTAGTTTACAATTGTTAATGGGGCTATATGGGATAATTCAAAGACTAATTTTTTGTAATTATGAACTTTTCATCCTTTAAATTAACATCAGCCAACAAATCATTTTGAAATGGGCTCACCTAATTATTATAATACGTGTTCCACTCACCTTGTTTTTACTCTTTACTTACTCTTGCTTTGTCGGCTCGCGTTGGGACAGTATGGGGGCAAAATATTTTGTGAAGATGATATCCTCATTATGTAGATCAAGACCAATCTTAAAATAGTATTAATGTGGTCCACATAACAATAATCTAAGAGCTAATTTTTTGTAAAGATGGTCTCCTCATCATCTAGAATTCTAAATCATATGAATATTTTCACCCACACATATTTTTATATGTTCCACCAACTTTATTCAATTCTTACACTCCATTTTTTTTGATGAGGGACTAATACCCAAGTTACAACAAGGCTTAGATACACTACAAGAAGCATGTGAGAAGCACATAAACTGCCTTTAAACATCATCTATGACAGAGGTCTCCATCAACGGACACAGCAGATGGCACCAACAATAGGTGCAGGAAAGGGCACCCACCAACGGATGCAGGAAAGGGCACCACAACAAGTGCAAGAAATGGCACCACTAACAGGCGTAACAGCTTTATTTAGAAGTACCTGCATATATACATATGAAATTACATGGGCCTTTACTCAATGGTAATACCACAACCAAAGAGTTTCGAACCCAAGACCTCCAAGTTATAAGGAGAGGTGCCAACCACCTGAGCAAGTGGTTATTGGCATTCTTACACTCTATTTATACCTCACGTGGGGGCTCCATGTGTAATGATCCTAAGAATTATTTTTATTTTTTTCACTTAGCAAATAGGTCAAAAAGAAAGGATGTTAAAAAATAAGCCCACAATAAGAAATTTGTGCAGGGAGCGAAGATGATCTCAACCACCTCCTCGTCATCTGAAGAAGCTGAGGGTAAAGCTACTCTTGACGCAGTTCTTTGGGCAAAGTCTCTCAATTTTCAACATGTTCACTTTGAAGGCCATGCTCAAATTGTAATCAAATACCTAGCTGCTACGTCTATCTCTCGTACTATTATTGGATGGAGTACTAAATCCCATGTTGAAGACATAGACATTAGATCGATATTATCATATTTTATTTATGTTTCATTTATGTATGTGACGCTGGCAGTCAACTTAGTTGCGGATGCCCTAATCACCCGGGCTAGGATCTCAACAACTGAAGTCTACTGGACTGATCCGCCCTCTTTCCTCTTTGATGCTTTAAACAATGATATTGCTACTGTTAGGGCTCCTACCCAGTTATTTTATATATATTCCTATCAGTTTCTTATCAAAAAGAAAAAAAGAAATTTGTTCGACACATATGTAAGGGATTGTCCAATTTACAAGAATATCATTTCTTAAATGAAAAACATTTAAAAATTATTAGATTACCATTTAATTCCTACAAACAATTAAAAAAAGAAAAAACCTAATCACTTCACACGTTTTTGGAACTACCTAATTTCTATCAAATTTTTATATATGTATTAGCTATCCTATCTGTAATTTTGTAAGTTCGCAAACAACAGCTTGCTTGGTTAGTTTGCATCTCTCTCATAACTTGAGAGTTTTTGGATTCAAAATTTATTGGATGTGGAATTACCATTAAGTTTGGCTCATGTAATATATTATATATATGTAGACAAATATTTCTAAATAAACTGCACCTATTATTGGTGATAGTCTTTCTTACATCCGTGATGGTAACCTTTGTTGCACCTACACACACTGATTACAGTGTATCTATGCTATATTGTAATTTGACCATTAGTATTAAATCTCATTAGTTATGTGCAAGCACCTCGAAATTAAGTTTTTTAGGTTTTTCAACCAACTCTCACAAGATATCTTTGTATGTTTTATTATTAACAAGAGTTGACAAGTCTAGTTGTAGAATTCAACTAAATTTATTGAACCCTACATATAATTGGATTAAGATATTGTATGGAAGTATGCCTCTTCTTCCCATTTGAGAATTATTTTCTTTTAATTAATTAAAATTTTAATATAAGAATGAAGTTTTAAATATATATATATATATATATATATAATAGTTCTTTTATCCTAAGGACTATAATATAAAGACTAAGATTGTTTGATTACACTTCAATTCTACGAAATTGGATTAGTTTGGCAAAAATAACTCAAATTTTGATATTTATTTATAATTTAAATTCCATAAAATTGAGGGAATATTCACTTCAAAACGTGACAAATAGTTAGTTTTAAGTATAATTCCATAAAATAAGCTTCTTTAGTCCCCCCAAAAAATATACTTCTGCCAAATTGATGGAAATAAGTATATTTCTACATAACACATTTCTTTGCATTAAACACAACCTAAAATTTTTCATAGTTTTTTTTAAAGCAACAATGTCCTCATTTGTTATCTAAAGATAGTAATTACAATTGTTAAGCAAGTTGGTTGGTTATCTTCTTCTTTCTTTTTTTTTTTTTTTTTTTGTATTGCATATCTTTTTAGGTTGAAGAGTGAGTTGTGTTTATTAGATTACTTTCAAAACTCTGCATTCTAATAATTGTGTTCTCAAGTGTTCTTTCTGTTTCTAACGGCTATCTTTTGTAGAATGCTTGAACATATAAGAGATTTCACAGATTTGATTTACCTTATTTTGATATAGCTTGTGAATCTCTGCAATAAGTCCACATACTCTCTTGACTGATCTTTTGGTTCGTATGCACATAATGAGTCTCTTAAGTAAGTGTGATTTTATCATAGTTGGATCATTAGATAGGTTGAAAATAAAACTCATGATTCATAAGCACATAAGGAGTCTCTTGAGTAAGTGTGATTTTATCCTAGTTGGATCATTGGATGGGTTGAAAATAAAACTCATGATTCATTGATGGACTGAACTAGATAGTTGGACTATCTCTCTAGGATTTGGTGTTCTGATGAAGTGCTGAATTTTTTTTGTTATATCTTGTTCCTATTTATCACCAAAATAGTAAGCTCTCGTAAAATATTTTGAGCTTGGTGAAATACCAAAAGAGTGAGTTCTCGTAAAAAAAATGTTGAACTCGGTGTTAGAACATCAAAAAGAGTGAGACCCGTAAAAAGATTGGGAACTCCATGTTCTTTTCTTCATCTTGACCTCATGATGATTCACTTGATTCCAATACGGGTACTTTCTTGTTAAAAAAATGCGCCCCTAGGGACACCGCCTGACATTTTTTAAAAAGATTTTTTTGAAATGACAAATGTATTTTTTTTTATTTTTTTTTATTATTTTTTTAACAAACTTTAAAACCACAGATGTGTAACTCGAAAATCTAGGGCAAATTTGGTAAGCCAAATTTACTTTTTAGCCTTGAACCGATGTGGATGCCCTTATTAGAGTGGTCGAATTTAAACTCGTGACCTCCAAATTGTGAAGTAAGAACTTAACTATTAGGGCATTTCTAGTGGAAAATCTAAAAATAGATCCCTAAAAATGACTGAAGGATGATGGAAAGGGTTTTAGCTCTCGTGGGGAGGTGGGGATCGGACGTGGGTTCGACCAGCTGCCCGCTGGTTCGACCAGTGGACATTAATCACCCACCTACCAGTCAACCACCCCATCGTTATTATCACCCATCCCTCTTCTTCTTCACTCTTCACTCTACTTCATACGTGAAACAAGTGCATTTTTTTTAAACTGTAATTACTTTGAAATCAATCTTTTGTAATGAAATGTTTATTAAAATAAAATAGATTAGTAACTTTATGTTTCTAAAATAATATATACTTACCACATCAAGTTCGGACCAACCGCTACCACGATTTCGGTGAAATTGTTTAAGGATGCCAACATATTTTAGGATTTCCTTATTTATGCTGACGAACCGATTGTTTATCCCGTGTTGAGTACGACCCTCACGATTATCTATCAATGTTATATATTTCTCAAAAACTCGACCCCAAAAAGTATCTTTCTTTTGCCCGGCACCGATATCTCCATCTACACTTATCGAAACATAAGCATTACAAATTGCCATATCCTCTTCAGTTGTATATTTTGCTCCACATCTAGAATCCGCTATTATAAGAACAAGAAAATTTTAAAACAGCTAAAATAGTAGATAATTGAGAAAGATAGAATGGGAAGAAATATTAGAAATGTTGAGAGAAGAATGATCCTAGTGAGGAAGAGGGGGGGTTATTTATAGATTTAAAAAAAAAAACTAGCCGTTGAGAAATATCTGAAGGAAAACTAGCCGTTGGTAGCGACGCCGGTGCAACCAGCGGGCCGTTGATCGGATCAACGTGCCGCTGGTTGCATGCCCTCCATCTCATCCGACAAACGACCCGTCAATCCAATTAAACCTTCCACAATGGATCCCTAAAATGGTGGATTGAGATCCATTTTTAGGGGCTAAAGGTTCCCACTAGATCAAGCAGTTTTTATGCTCCCACTAAAAATGCCCTTAGGCCAACCATTGAGGTAAAATTCTCTGGATGAAATATCCACGTGGTTTTTTGAGAATTTTTTAAAAGCGTTTTTGATATACATTTTCTCGTATAAAAACTCACCTGAATCCACGAAGCTTTCAAATTTTCGAAAGAATCAATCACTTATCGACAACAATACCTCCCCCTCTCCCTCCTCTTCCTCCCCTACAACTGAAAATAAAAAAACTAAATAAATAAATTCAAAATGACTAAAATACCCTGTTTCCAAAATCGTCCTCTCTGTCACTATCTTACGCCTCATAAGCGTAAACACCTATTATACACCACCACCACCCACCACTTAGTGCTTCCCAGTCCCTTCTCCTCTCTCCCTCATTCACCAAAACCCAAGACCAGAAAACAACACAACAAACTAAACAACAAAAAAGAAAACAAAAAAAAAAAAAAAATTAACTCGGATTCTCTCTCTAGTTCCTCTGTCTAGACTCTTTCTCTCTCTACTCTTCTCCTGCAGCTGCTATCCTGCGCCCATCTCCCAAGATCTCAGACAAACAAAACCCAACAAATCCCCAAAGAGAAAGAGAACAACAAGAAGAAAGAAGAACAACAACAACCCTGGAATGGGTATTTGGGTTCCATTATTTCTTCTCCTCTTGCTAACGTGCGCCTCTATTCCATCATCAATCTCATCAGATCCAGATGATGAATCTTGTCTTACAAAACTTAAAGAATCCCTAGAAGACCCAACAAACAGTCTTCGAAACTGGACCAAAACCACCTTCGCTAACCCTTGTAATGGCTTCACTTCGTATCTCCAAGGAGCTATCTGCAACAATGGCCGTATCTACAAACTTTCTCTCACTAACCTCTCTCTTCGAGGTTCAATCTCTCCTTATCTCTCTAACTGCACAAATCTCCAAGCCCTAGACCTTTCTTCAAACTTTCTGACCGGACCCATCCCTTCTGATCTTCAGTTACTTGTCAATCTCGCCGTCCTTAATCTCTCCTCAAATCGACTCAGTGGGTCAATCCCTCCTCAACTTGCTTTCTGCGCATATCTCAACGTCATAGATCTACACAACAATTTGTTAACGGGTCAGATTCCTCAACAATTAGGGGTTTTGGTAAGGCTTTCGGCTTTTGATGTTTCGAATAATAAACTTTCAGGGCCAATTCCGGCGTCTTTAGGCAACAGAAGTGGGAATTTGCCCAAGTTTAATGCAAGTTCATTTTTAGGGAATAAAGATGTTTATGGGTACCCATTGCCGCCATTGAAGACTAAAGGGTTATCAGTAATTGCCATTGTTGGGATCGGTTTAGGAAGTGGGTTTTTGAGTTTGATTCTTAGTTTCACTGCTGTTTGTATTTGGTTAAGGGTTACTGATCAAGGAGTTACTGCAGAAGAAGGGAAAATTAGTCAGCTTATGCCTGATTATTGAATTGAAGATCAAAGTTCAAAAAAAAAAAAGGTTTAAGCTTTTTCAGGTATGATTTTTAATGAAATTGAACCCAAATTTGAGATTGAGTTAGAGAGAAGGATCTGTTCTATTTTGGGTTCCTTTTATTTTTCTCCCTATTTTGATGGGTTCTATGCTGTTTTTACTGATTTGTGGAGGGGTTTTTTTTTTTGGTGGTCTTTGATTTCTTTAACCATTTTTTTTACTTCTTTGATTTTGATTTTGTTTTACTCAACAGTGTAATGTAAACTAATTCACGTATGGGTTCCTAATGGAATGCTTCAATTCTCTTTACAATCTCTCTCTCTCTCTCTCTATTCTTTCTCTCTCTAGACTTGGAATTATTGTACTGTTTGGTAAGTATACTGTGTATGTGATGAAGCTCAGTGGAGAGCTGTCTCATTGAATGCTACAAAAAATTCAAAATGAAACTATCAAAATTCTTGTACTAAAATTTAGGGCATTTAATAGGGAATTAGATCAGGCATGTTTGTCACTAATACCAGATTCTTGTGTTGTCACACTGAATCTCGCCACGTGGGTTTTTTTTTCTTCTTGGGTATGCTTCTAAGGTTCCAACATTCCTTAATTTTTTTTATCATAAGACACAAAAATTCGAACTTCACAGTATTTTTGAATTTGTTTTGTCATAAATATAGCATAAGATATAAACTCGTGATGAAATAAATACTTAAATCCAACGGTCAGAAATCTTGTACCAGGATACTGCTGCTTTGGGTGAGTTCATTTATGAGATGAGTGGGGGGTCCTAAAGAATGTGCCAGGTGGCATTATTTTTGTTGGGGATTGTTGGGTGGATAAGTGCATTTAATGGATCTGCTACATTAAATTGAGTTGTGGGGTGGACAGAGAAACTCGTGGTGTACTAGAGAGGTTTTGAAGTTTTTGGGTGCTTGCTTAACAACATTTTAGGGTTCATGAGAACGGTTGGTTTATTATAAATTTGATACCTATTAGACATACAACTGCAATTGCTTAGTAATGTTGATTGGTATTCCGCCTCATTATAGTTCCTTAGAGCATCCACAGTGGTATGTTAAAATACCTTTTTACCTTATTTGAGTTGAGTAGTGGGTAGGGGAAAATAAGAATTTTAGCCTACGAGGCTCGGAGATAGGCTAAAATTGGCCTTCTCCAGACTCATCTGCAAATTATTTTACGGGGCGTGGATCTGGCACCACGTCCGAAATGGGGCGTAGAGGTATGATGGCGTTTGAAACGGGGCGTGGAGGTAAAGCCACGCCCCAATTTTTTTTAAATTTTTAAAATTGCATGGGGCGTGGAGCAATCTCCACGCCCCAATTTGGGCGTGGAGATAGCTCCACGCCCAAATTTTTTTTTTTTTTAAATTTTTTAAATTTTTTTTTAATTGATGGGTTAAAAAATTTTAAAAATTTTAAAAAAATTATAAAAAAATTATAAAAATTATAAAAAAATTATAAAAATTATAAAAAATTTTAAAAAAAATTATAAAAATTAAAAAAAATTATAAAAACCAGGCGTAGTGCTAACACTACGTTTGATTCCAGGCGTGGTCCAGGGACAACGCCTGGCTTTTTAAAATATATATATATTTTTTAAATGTCAATTTTGTCCTCAGTTTAGGTTTTTTATTAATTTTTTAAATTTTTTTAAAACACTCCCCACTGTGGATGTGGGTCTTGTAGGCTAAAAAACAGTAGGGTAAAATAGCTTTTTACCCTACAACACTGTGGATGCTCTTAGTACTGTTGGTTGGTATTCTGCATCATTATAATTACTTAGTACTGTTGGTTGGAATTCCGTCTTATTAAAAAAGAGCTAGGGGACAGTAGGTTCAAAATTCATAACTGAGGATAATCCTCCTATATTCACAAATTGATAGTTTATTTTTGCGCATGATTTTCACCCCTCGTAGCGGCGCGTGGGATTGCACATACTAATTCGAATGGTGGAGAGAAAAATGGTTGAAAAAAATTGAAAAACCATTATGGAACTCATTGATTATTGTTTTAGATGGGTGAAAAGACATTAAGGGTAGCAAAAAATTCAATTTAATTGATAAAAAAGAACACAGAATAAAATAAAATTTGGGGATAATTGGGAATAATGGGTACTGTATCTTTTTAATAAGGTTGTTGGAAGATAAGTTGGTTCGCATACTAATTAGATTTGTTTACCAAAAGAATCTATTGGATTGGTGATGCTACACTTACTGCAAAGTGTATTGCCAATCTTACTGCAAAGGCTATTTAGGAAGGTATTTGCGTCAATTTGAGAATGACGAAAATCACGAGGAGTGAGATTATTTGAGAACCATGGGATGACTTTGCAGTAAGGTTTGCAGTAGGAAAATGCAGTAAATTTAGCATTTTCCTTTCTCAATTAGGACTATTAAACTGAACTTGTCATTGGAATGAAATAAAATTGTTCCACTTCTATGCCAAAATACTGAATTGATGTTGGTGCAAGTTTCACCACCAATTGGATCCAGTTTTGTAACTTTGTTATCAATGTACCTAAAGCAAACGTTATAGGTTTTAAACCCAAATTATTATAAATTTGGGTCAAATTCTTGTCAAACATAGTTTAAACACTTCCTATTCACTGTTGGATGCAATCATCCAATGGTTAACAATTTACTGATATATCTTTTTAGTTTAGGAATTGATTCTCAAATTTAAAAAATGATAAGATCATCTATCAGTATATTTTAAACCATCGGATGATTGCATCAAACAGTGAATATGAAGTATTTAAACTCTATGTCAAAATCTTGTGTCTCAAAACCTTGATAGTTTTTTGTTCTAAAACGGTAACACTCATGTATCAAATTAATTAGGTGAAATAGTAAAGTCGATGAGTATTAATATAAAAATATATCTCCATAATTTAACTCCGCTCATTTAAAGTAGCACTTAGCGGCCGAGAGAGTTATTTCCACATCTAGTTGAGTGTGAAATCCCCAAATTTTGATTAATTTAGGTGATGAAGATGATAATGATGATGGGATTTCCATAATTGTGGTGTGTGGATGAGTTTTATTTAACTTCAATATTTAGTTGGATTTCTCTTTATCAAAGAGTTCCCAATTCTCCATTCCTGGTTGTGTGGGGCAAAAGAGATACGTTTTAAGATTTTATAAGCTCACTTTAATGGACAAAATTTTATCTAAAGTTCAGAGAGTTATGAATGAATAACCAAAAAGCCCATCTTTCAGCATCACTGATCATAATTATTCATCATAGCTTTGAATTAAAATATATATATCAACATTTTTATGGAAATGGATTGCATCACATGTTGTTACATTCCCCATCACATGATTTTTTCAAGCTTTATTTTTTATTTTTAACTGGAAAAAAAAAAGTGAAAAAATATTAGAATGAAATTTTGAGCTTTTTTTTTAACCAATTTTTCTAATGTGGTTTAACGCTTAAAAGTCTTAAAACAAATATAATTTGCAGCGCAGCTGTTTGGCCCGACCATATTACAAAACGAATGCCAGATGGCTTATGTGGCATGTGGGTCCCACTGCCACATAAGTTAAAAACCCCCTCATAATACTTTTGGGAGGAGAAAAGTGGTAGGTCACACCCTTCCACATAAGTATCTGGCATTTGTTTTGTAACATGGGTAGGCCAAAAAGTTTATACTATAATTTGTGTGAAGATGACGTATTGTATAAGAACATTTGCTAGTTTGATGCTTGCATGGAACACCAAATTTCTTATTTTCAGTACTTTTGCGCTGGAAATACTAAAGGGGTGATTGTTTTTTTGCCACTAATTAGTAGCAGGTCCACATAAAATACTCTTTATTTTTCACCACTATCTAGTGGTAGTAAAAGATAAACCTTTAATTTTAGGCCTCAAACCCATTAAATATACAGTATCAAAAATCAAAATTTTTGTTTCCTCAACCAAATAAAATCCCATTAAATTTACAGTATCAAAAATCAAAATTTTTGTTTCCTTCCTCAACCAAATAAAAAGGTTGCCAGAAGCAGTAGCACAGCGCAGCCACATATCGGCCTGGGTAGGCTTTTGATGTAGCCCTTGATTATATTAAGATGTGATCCTAACCTGGTAATCATCTCTCATTTGCATCCATTTTCATCTATTACTATTTTTTTTACGGGATTAGGCTTTCAACCCATAAAACTAGCCGATTAGGTGGTTGTACACCAAACCCATTTAAACCCCAAATCCCCTCTTTTCCCATCCGATGTAGGACTCTCTATTGTCACTTTCTGCACTCGTGACACAACCAACAGCCAACCTGACTGGTGCTTGGATACAGTTTTGGGTTGGGCCTATCAAGCCTGATGATTTGATTTGAGCAACTGGTTGGGCTCGAGTTACCTATCACCCGCCCATTTATACCAGAATATTCGAATTTTCTAGTTTACATGTCCATATTCTCAATCTGAATTATGAAAAATAACTAAACAGTTAATAAGGAGATTGGACTGAATAGGGGGTTCAGATAATTATACCATACGATGCCCGCATGCACGCGTGATGCACGTGTGAGTTACAATTTGAAAAACTTAACCCCTTGCAACGCTAGTGCGATATTTTTTTAATATCTAATATAATCTTATTTGTAAGTATTTTTATTTTTAAATGTTAGTTCATTTTCATTTAATAAGAGTAAAATAAGGAAGTAACAATTTTCAGTTTCATAACCGTCCTTACGATCCTTGTAGAATGGAGAAAATAGCTTTAAGCAAAGAAATAGCAATCAACAATAAAACAACAAAAGTAAATGGAGTGAGTTTTCTACATTTTTGGCTTCCAAGGTGAGAATCTCAAATAAGGATTAGCTCTCACCTCATACTAGTGAGAGATTGCTAATAGAATTCTATCATGTCCACTTATTTTTGAAGTTGGTGAAGCATTACTTCAGTCATCAAACCAGTTAAAGTTGTTTGGTAAAAGGATTAAGTGGCTCAGGTTGAGCCTGCAATTTTAATAGCCATATAAATGAGATAATGCTCCACCGACTTAGAAAGTAGGTGAATAAAATAGCACTCTTACTAATCAAACCAAACAACGGTTTTATGTAAATCAAAAGAGAATTTGAGACAAAGCTCTGTTTCAATCAATCTCACAAATGGTCTGGATTAATCTAACAAACTAAGGATCCTGATTAACCTGTCCTAATCAGCCATAACAAGTTAGTTACAGTAGTAGTGACGTTGACAGGTTAGATTAGTTAGGAAGTTTGTTAGTTGCTGACTCATTATTATCTTTTTCCTTTTTTTTCTTAAGGGACTGCAAGCATAGGCTCATTAATGGATGCATCTCCTTTAATATGGAATCAAGATTTTTGGTGACATCCACATTTTGGTTAGGGGCCATCCTAAGTGGCTGTAGTGTGTTGACTAGAAATAAGAAAAGTTAATTACCTGGGCAGCCACTAACACCCCGAATCTCTCTCGCTCTCAGCGAAAAAAGAATGAAGCAGAAGCTCGCCACCAATCGGTGCCATGAAAACAACTGTGGAGATCACACTTGATATCACAATACTGAATGATGGTGACCTGAGCTTCGTCATTTTTTCTTTTGAGAGATCAAGATAGAGAGAGATGAAGAAGAAGTGTAAATTTTAGAGTATCTTTTCTAAGGAGTGACTGCCTAAAGTAAAATTTTACATTCAGCAATGACTTTAATTTGGGTTGGCTTCCTGTATCCAAAACAGGAGTGCCAACAAAATATCTCATGTTTAAACCCATTTTTTGGTTTCAGATATGAAATCCCTCAATTCGACCCTAACCTATCCCATCTTAGCCTTGACCTTTAAGCTGATCAAGAATGCAGTTAGGTCTTATTGAAACCAACCTATATATGACTGCAGGTTAGAAGCTTCCATTGAATCTGGTTTTGGGATATGGAACAGCATTGGAACCACAATCAGATCAGTAGAGAGGAGTATGGAAGTATAACTGATATTCATTGAAAGTTTGAACTGCTAATATATAGAATGTTTACACTTGAACTGAGAACTAAGAAGCCCAGAATCCATAATTGCAAAATATAACTAATTGAATTGTACAAGAAGAGTAAATTATTGCTTGGTCTTCTTGTATATGAAATGAAAAAGTACAACACACAGGAGGATAGCTTGAAACATGTAATCTCCTGCTTTTTCTTCTTCTTAAGTTGTAACTAAAAACAAAAATTTCTTACAAAAGAATTGTGAACTAAAAAAAAAACAAAAAAGAATCAAAAGAAACTTACAGATAAAACAACTACAACATTATCTACACCCACTTTCTCTTTCTCCAAAGGGTAATTCTTTTTACTCTTCTTAAAACAATCTCTTCTCTGAACAAGCAAATGTTGGATAGAAGACCTCGAATGGTGAAGAATGAGACGACAAACAGCAACGACAGCTATCAGATTTATTTTTTCTGTTTGAGTGGCATTAAATTAGTCACCCACTGTGTTACAGTATTTAGTTGATTAAATGTAGGTCTATTTTGTGTTCTCCAAATATCTTTGTTCTTGCTTGCTCACTCGACCTGTTCACCGATCAGGTCGAGACCCACCAACAAAAATGCTATCCCTTGAAAGAGAAGGAAATAGAAATGTATACCCTGTGCAGAAAGCAAGCTTCTTGCTGCAGCAGTTAGAAGAAGGAAGGCGAGAGCAAGTTCCTTAGTATATATTCTGTTGTGCTTCTTTTTCCGAGCTTCCTTCTGCTCCTGTTTTCGAGATTCTTCCTTCCCCAAGGCATCAAGATTGGGCACTGAGTTGCCTCGCTGCTGTGGCTGCTGCTGTTTTTGTTCTTTGTCAAGCAGAGAAAGAAGATCACCCTCAGAAGAGCGGCCAGATTTCTTAGTGACCACCCATTCATAGGCACTCCCTAGCTGGAAGAGGCCAGAGATCATGGCATTGAATTTGGTCACAGACATGGTGTTCTCGAAAAGAAGGTAAGGGACAATGAATGGGAAAGATTTTGGGGCTGGCAAGATGTTGAGGAACGACATGGTAGCTGGGATGTAACAGACGACCCAAGAAGGGAGCTCAGCCTCTGGGATGAACATGGTCATTGGGAGAATTATGCAGAATAGGGTGAAGGAATAGAAGGGAAGAATCAATTTCCTCAGTAAAAAGAAGAGGAAGATCAGGTTGGCCTTCTTCCATATGCTGATCTGCATCAACCAAAAGTGAAACCAATAGACTATTAGCAATGAGTTTACCCAAAAAGAAAAAGCAATTTTAATTCACCCAAAAACTTGCACTGTCGATCTCAAACTTTAACAACCAAAATTAAATTATGAGTCTTAACAATCACTTATTCTAAGAATTTGAACTATTAGAGAATGGTATAACAATGTATAGAACAAGGGTTCAAGTTCAGATGACTATGATGGCTCAGCCTAACCCTAGCCCATTTTTAAACAGGCCAACATTCCCAACCCTAACATAGGGAGATCAGTCCTCACCCAAGGAGCGAACCAGGTATGACAGGTTGGAAAACCCCAAATCTAAGCCGACCAGTTTAATCGGCAGACTGAGCTAGGGCTGGTTTCGCGACCCAGATTGGGTTTTGCCAAGTCTAGTGGGCACGCACCCAAGAACAATGAGAAAGTAACCAGGGTTAAAACTTAAAATACCTTGGCTTGGATAATGGCAGGCAAACAAAGGCGGAACAGCTGCATGGGACCAGAATGCCAACGGTGTTGCTGTTTCCTATAAGCTTCATAAGATTCCGGTATTTCACATTGGCACTGAACAGAGAAAACAACATAATGATAAGAGGAAAGCCCATAGGAATTACCAAAAGAGTGAGTTCTGTATCAATCAAAGTAAATGTGGTAGACTGGTTGTATACCTCGACATCATTAAGGAAGATGAATTTCCAACCATGGAGATGAGCCCGTACAGCAATATCCATGTCTTCAACTGTAGTCCTCTCCATCCACCCTCCAACATCTTCCAAAGCCTTTATCCTCCAAACACCGGCGGTTCCATTGAACCCAAAGAAATTTAAGAAAACTCCATTAACTTGCTGTTCCACCTCGAAATGGAACGCCAAGTTAATGTTCTGCAATCTTGTGAGCAAGTTTTCATCCTTGTTCACAAATGACCACCTTGCCTGAACCAGACCGAGTTCATCGTTGTCCTGTGGCACGAGGAGTTTCAATAAAATTAGAGATCTAAGAATTTAAGCATTTAAATTTACACAAATCATGAAGAACACAGAACAAGATTTTGTACCTTAAAATGGGGTACAGTCAACTTCAGAAAATCAGGGGTTGGCTGAAAATCGGCATCAAAGATGGTGACAAATTCATAGTCCTTGACATAGCTGCAATTCATTGCAGACTTGAGATTTCCAGCTTTGTATCCATCTCTAATGACCCGATGTCTATAAACAATATTGGCACCCTGTTGCTGCCATTTATAAACCTCTTCTTTGATAAGCAACTGGGTTGCTGGATCATCAGAATCATCTAGGACTTGGATAAGCATCTTTGATCTAGGCCAATCTATATTGCAGACAGCACCAATAGATTGCTGATAAACCTGATAATGGATTCGAAAAATTCAGATCAAAATCTCTAATTGAACTATTAGAACTACAGGAACAATCAATTGCTCTAAATTTTATATCAGCAATGATTTGCTGGTAAACCTTGTAATGGGATTTAGAGAATCAGACCAAAATCTATGACAGTATCAATTGGATATAATATTTACAGACAGCAGTAATGGTTACTCATAAACCTGATAATGAGCTCTAGAGAATCAGACCAATATATCTAATTAGAACTACAAAAAGAATCAATTGGATTTAAAATTTATAGCAGCAAATACTGATAATGGGCTCTAGAGAATCAGACCAAAATATCTAATTAAACAATTAGAACTACAAGAAAAAGCAAATTGGGCTTTAGAAAAATTTACCTCCTTCTCATTGCACATAGGGATCTGAATGAGAACCATGGGAAAGTAACCATCTCCATTGTCCTCCCCCGATTCAACATCTCTAGTCCCCTGTTTGAGAACAGGTTTGATCTTCTTCAATCGGATCCATAAACAACCCAGACAAAGAATTAATCGATCGGCACTCTGTATGAGGAACAGAACTATACAGAAATTGGCCAGGAATTGAAGAGGTGGAGCAAGATACTCAACCCTAATAAAAACCCATCCAGCGTACAGAGAATTAAACAGTCCTTTAACTCCATAAGAAGAAGAAGATATCAAATTCTGCAACTGCAATTCAGGAGACCCCAAATGCCAACCTTTGAAGTAGGCAGCAATTTCAAACCCTAACAGCACTACAGATAACCATAAAAACACTTTAATGAAAAAATAGAATCTGTTCCTCACAGTTTGATTCTCAGTGCTACCGATCTCACTGCCGATCTCTGAATCTGTTCTACCAGAAGCAACCCGACGCTGAACAGCACCAAAGAGATTAAACATTGCAGAAGCAATTGATGTCAAACATCCTGCAGCTTTATGAGCTTTGAGAAGAAGAACCCAAGTTAGTTGCTTGGCGTTTTTTCCTCTACCCTTTTCGCCATTTCGATTCGCTCCTGGAATCAAATCGTCTTCAGAAGTGGTTTCTACTTCAAGCATTGACCAATTAGGGTTTTCCATCTTTACAACAACAGGAGTTCCTTTGTGAGTATCATTTGACCACCAATCGAAAGAAGGTGCCATTTTCTTCAATCTCAACGACCCAGTTCACGAAAATAGAGAACAATTAAACCCTTTTAAGCTCAAGGTTCAAATCACTCGATTGCTCTGAACCCACAAAATTTAAGAGTGTATAGTAACTAGTTTTGATCTCATTGTCAGACAGAAACGACAGAAAGAAGGGAACAAAATGAAGAAACCCTGAAAGTGTAGTCTCTCTAGAGAGAGAGAGAACTGGTAAAGAGTACAAGTGGAGAGAAGGGGAGGAACTAAAGATAGGTCTCTAATTCACAGCAGCATTCAGATGATATAAAAGTTTAGAGAGAGAAAGTAGAGAGAAAAAGAGGAGAGAGAAAGAGGTGAGCAACAGCTCAACACGTCTTTGAGTTTGATTTGAAAATTAAAATTATATTCAATGCAGAAAGAGACGTAAAACACGACATGTTCTAGTTAGGTCTCTCTAATAATCAATCAGTTACAAAGTATAAACCTTTAGAATCTACTATGCAGAAATGATCGACAAAAACTTCCTTTTTATCCCCTCTTTTTTCACCTAATCCTCCATTAACAATGAAGTGAAATAGTAATTAATGAGAGAAAAAACAAAGCTTTTACAGAGAGAGGACAGAATTGAGATCTGTAAAAATGGAGGTTCTTTTCAGCAGAGATTCTATAGTTTTAAGAACAGATTAAATAAGCAAAAAAATAAAATAAAATAGTTTTAAAAAAAAATTTGTTCTGAATTCAAATTAAAAACGAGGTTTCGATTGTCCTTCCTTTTGATTTGAACGTGGGTAGAGAGAGAAAAAAGGGAAAATTATCTGTCTCCCACATTTTGATTATGATTTAATTAAATGTAAATGACAGTTTTTGCTTCTTCTAGACCTTTAAAATTTGTCCAATTAAACTGTTCACGTGATTTGGAAAATAAAATGATTCCCTTTCGAATTTCAAAACCACTGTACTGCTGCAGTGCGCCAGCACAGGATAAGGCCGAAATGAACTCTTAGAAGTTTCAAATTCAGTGAAGCAAAAATAAGGACAAATATGTAATTTAATTTATAAACTGGGAAATTCTATTTCCACCCATTAGTATCTCTGCACTTCTAGGGATGACCAAAATCCCTACTTATTCAAGTTTCTGTTGGGATCCGCCCTAAGGGTAAGTCTAGTGGGTTATGTAAAAATAGATCCCTTAATGTCCAATTCTAGAGGTTAAGATGTCCATTTGCTCTAGTGGTAATCTCTTAAAAGGGATTAAAAAAAATAGGAAAAGGAGGGGAAAACCCTCCTTTTTGTCAAAAGTGACGGAGTGGACGTGCGCCATCCCATTTGTGCGCACAGTCCCTCCGATTTTTTTGGTCGTGTAAGTTAAGGGCTTGCAGTGGTTTTTAAAAAAAAAATAGCTAATTTTGCATAACTAAACTACCCTCGTGTGTATGCAAACTGCACATTCTTAACTTTTTTATTTCTTGTAAATGATGACGTGGCAGAGAAAGAAAAAATAATGTTTTTAACTTCAAAATGCTATAACGTTTAATCTAAAAATTGATTTTTGATAAAATTTATATTTTTAGAAAGCTTTTTTCAAGATCTTCAAAACAAGATCAGACAACAATACTAAATTCAAAAAAAAAATTATAATATGACTATGCAAACCCAGTTTGCATACCCACGTGAGATGCAAGTTGTGCATTGTTTAATTCCCTCAAATTTGAGCATTTGTATTTTTGTAATCCTGTCTGCATATCAAATTTGTATATTTTGATGTTCATTAATGTATTGTTGAATCTAAAATATATATTTAAAAACCTAGTAAGTATGCAAGTTATAATCTGCATGGCTTATTTTTTAAAATTTTAAGTTTCTGCACTTTTTTTAGCCTATATGCTTTATATATTTGCATGTTTTGATATACATATGCTTATTTTGATGTTCAGTAAAGTATTGAAGTTCATGGTAAGTAAATTCAAATGTAGAAACTCATATGTGCAACCTTAACTATTGTATGCAGATTATAATGTACATACTAAATTGTATGCAGATCTAGGTTTGCATTCGCTTCATGTTTGAGTTTTTTTTTTTCAAATTTGGTATCCATGACTGATCTTGTTTGAAACATCTTGAAAAATGCTTTACAAATATATAACTTTTGCTCAAATCCGATTTATATTTTTTGAAGTTATAGTCATTTTAACGTTAAAAGTAAAAATATTTCTCTCTCTGCTACGTGTTAAAAGGAAAATCAGTAGAAGGGGTTTTTCGTCGTTTTACTCACGCTAACACGTGTCATGTCCTCAGTGCACAAAAAATAAACGGTTGTCCTCCCCGTTACTTTTTTTGCCATGCAAGGGTGTATGACTCATCTTCGAGAAAAAATAGAGAGAAAAGAGAGAAAAAAAAGGAGGAGAGAAATATTTTGTTAGCCTTTTTTAAAGAGAAAAAATAGAAAAAGAAAGAGAGAGAAGTTAATATCTTATTTAAAAAGAATAAGATAAATAAAACTTGGTCAGAAAGAATAAATGAGCGTGACGCTCATCTGTTCCGCTCCCCACTAAGGATCCATATTCCAGTAGAAAGGAATCTATTTTAATATATTAAGGGACTCCACTGGAGTGCTAAAACTGCTTGATCAAGCAGTTTAGCAACTCCCACTAGAGTTGCCCTAGTGGGGCAGGTAGGGGATCTAATAAGGGATGGGGACGGAGACGAGATGAGAGATTTCCGATTGGGGATGGAGATCGCATTCCTCTTTGAATTGCGTCGTTTAATTTTTATATAAATAAGTTTTATATTTTTTGTAATGAAATAATTTTTTAGTCTTACGAGGAACCCGAACCTTATAGGGGATTCCTCATCTCCGCTCCATTTCCTTCTGAAATTGGGAATGAGGTGGGGACGGGGACCGGGGAGGCATTCCAGCCTCGCCTTGTTCCATCCTTGTACACATCCCATATTGTAAATAAACTCTTCAGCCCACCACAAGTTATTGAATTAAAATATACTAACAAATGGTGAAGACGTTAAAAATTTCAGTCAAATTTTTAATTGGATTAAAAAATTTAAAACAATGTACTTTGTAAATAAGGCGGGGTCGGGTTTGCCTCCGCGCTAGTGTAGTGGTTCTATCTTCACCCTTCTTTTTCTTCCATCCCAAAAGAAAAATAGTCATTAATTACTAGTTAAGAGAGTCAAACCTAAATTTTTTTGAAATTTTTTTTTGAAAAGTCCATGTTTTATGTTTGTCGAATTTCGTGTCAAAAATTAACTCAAGATGATCACTTGTAATTCTGAGTTAGAGTCTAGTGAGTCTCGGTTCACTTCGGTTGAAAGAGAAGAAATCTACAAAGGCTCCGAAGAACTCAACTCACCACCGGAAGACATCCTAGGATGGTAAGTGACTTAGAACACTAAGTACCATAGGTGGTTAGATTGCTAAGAGTGTTTCCCACACTGTTTGTTCTTGATAAAATGTGTTTTAAAAGATAAAAATTTAATCTGGACAGTTTTGGTTTCGAAACCAAGAAGCTTGGTTTCGAAACCAACTGCATTGATGGTGTTATTTTTATATAGGGAAAAGTCTGTTTCGAAATCAACCTCTGTTTGATTTCGAAACCAAACTTTATCTGATGACAGATGAAGTTTGGTTTCGAAACCAAAACTGTTGGTTTCGAAACCAAAACTCATCTGTCTTCAGATGAATTTTGGTTTCGAAACCAAACAGTTTGGTTTCGAAACCAAAACCACATCTATCTTCAGATGAAGTTTGGTTTCGAAACCAACCTGTTGATTTCGAAACCAAAAGACAATAACCATCACAGGTGCTTGTTGGTTTCGAAACCAAATCAGGTCAGTTTCGAAACCACATGTTGGTTTCGAAACCGACTGGCTTGATTTCGAAACCAACGCCCAGATTCGTTTTTTTTAGTGCGATTTTCTGAGCTGTAAAGTAACTTTTTAACACATTATTGCTCATCTCCCTCTAAGCCTTGTTTCAGGGAGATAATTGAGCGTGGGAAAACATTTCTAAGTGGGATGAGAGGCTCAATGGATTATTCTCTCATCCCCAATAATGGTGTCTACCATTAGACCTAGAACTAATAATTTAGTCTAGGATTGAGCTGGACATCTTCACTATAAATAGGGGTTGAATCTCCAGTATTCAATCAACCATTCACCCCTCACCTCAACAAGCTCTTGAGAGTTTTTCAAACTCGAAATTCTTAGTTCTCAAGCTTGTTGAACTTGGTTCAAATCCTTCCCACTTTAAACCAAAACTCTGTTTTTGTGTGCCGGTGGTATTCCGGTGGTGAAGCTTGAAAGTGTCAAGCAAGTGGTGATACTTGAAGAGTCAAGTATTGGTTCATGGTGCGGGACTTGCGGAGGTCAAGTTGGAGACGCATCATCATCTACTAAGAGGCAAATTCGTGGAGTTCGAATTTGTTGAAGAACTATACACCGTAGCTGTTGGAGCGTAGAGGGAGTCGTAATTCGTGTCCATCGAGTGGTAAATCGGTTTGTAAGTTTTCATTTCTTTTAGTGGATTCTTTTCTGGACTAGGTCCCGGGGTTTTTCCCAGTTTGGGTTTCCTCGTAAACAAAATCTCTTGTGCATATCTTTATATTTATTAAGAGATTGAAATATTCGATTCTTGTTTCCGCATGTTAAAGAATCGAATAAGTCAATACTCTTGATTAGAGATTTTAGTTTCCATCTTTATCACCAATATTATTTTTATTTGGTGATTGTGTAATCCTTAACCTTAGTCACATTGACATACGGTTATTCCAACTAATAACCGTAAGGATTTTAGACTTTCAATTGGTATCAGAGCGGGTTCACTTGTTGGGTTTAACAACCTAAGTGTGATCCCTATTTGTGTCTAAATGGATTCACAAAGAGAAGGTAGTGCGGTAAACAAACCACCATTATTCAATGGCAGCAACTATCCTTACTGGAAAGCCAGAATGAGAGCTTTCCTCAAGTCCCTAGACCAAAGGGTTTGGAGATCTGTAGAAATTGCTTGGTCTCCTCCTACCATGATGACTGGTACCGGAGACAACTCTAGGGAAGTTCCTAAACCGGAAGACCAATGGACCACCGATGAAACTGATGCTGCTACTAGAAATAGCAAAGCTCTCAATGCCATCTATGCTGCTGTAACAGCTGACGAATTTCGTCGTATATCTAATTGTGAAGTAGCAAAGGAGGCATGGGACATCTTAATGGTAACCCATGAAGGTACTAGGACTGTTAGAATAGCAAAACTTCAAATGTTAACAACCCAATTTGAAACCATTAGAATGGATGACAATGAAACCTTTGATGAATTTTATGCCAAGTTAAATGACATTGTCAACAACTCTTTTGCTTTGGGTGAAGTTATTCCTAACTCCAAGATAGTTCGTAAGGTTTTGAGATCTCTTCCCGAGAGATTTCAAGCCAAAGTTACGGCTATCGAGGAGAGTAAAGATATTGATGCTATTCTTCCTGAAGAACTTGCAGGAAATTTAAGGACATTTGAGGTTGGATTCAAATCTTCAAGGAAATCAAAGAACATTGCTTTTACAGCCTCAAGAAGTTCCAAGGAAGATGATTTCTCAAGTGATGACGAAATGGCTCTCCTTACTAGACAATTCAAGAACTTCTTGAAGAATAAAAAGGAGAAGTTCCAAAAACCAAGATTTGGTTCGTCTTCCAAAATAAGGCCACATGACAAAGTCAAGAACTTTGATAAAAAGTTTGAGAAGAAGAACTCTGGAGAAGTTCAATGCTTCAAATGTCATGGCTTTGGACACATGGCTAATGAATGTCCAAATAAAGCTTCAGCCAAAGCTAAGAAAGCAATGAAAGTCACTCTTGACGACTCCGACTCATTCTCCAATACTAGTGATACTAGTGATGAAGAAATGGAGGAAATGAAGGCTATGACTGCTACTCTCTCT
>MVGT01002861.1:25768-41994 GCA_002174775.1 Macleaya cordata
CTCGGGACTCTCAAGGTGTTTTTAATGGTTGTGGGACTCTCTTTACTCACAAGACCTGTGACTCTCTAGAAGCTGAAGCTGAAGCTTTCTTGCTGGGTGTGGCTTATGCTAGGCGTTCTCATCTTTCTCACTGTATTATTGAGGGCGATGCTCAACTAATTGTCCACTATATCTCATGCAATATCCAGGACATCCCTTGGAAGATCAGATCTATTATCTTAGACATTCGTGACTCATTTTCTAGTTTTTCTAGTATTAAATTTTAATATGTATCTCATACCTGTAACAAGGTTGCTCATGAGCTAGCTAAGTTTGCTATTCTGCATCGAGTCTCAGATTGGTGGTGGTCCAATTCCCCACCTAGTTGTATTGAGAACTTGATTTCTGCTGACCTCGTGTCAGCTTAGTTGATTGTATTTTCTTTCTTACCAAAAAAAAAAAAAAAAAAAAAAAAAAAAAAAAAAACAATCCAATATAAAAAAGCACATGTAGCATATGTGCTTAAGGCTACGACACGTGCATATATAAGTCGTATAGTACTACAATGATCAAATGCATGCAAGCTAGCTATTAGCTAGTCAAAGATGATCATGCATATGAATAATCATCAAATCAAAAGCATGGATCCATGAAGAAACTGAAATGTTGAAGAAAGATTGAGTACCTGAAAAGACAACAAGGACTAAGAAGAAGCAGATCATGAAGGTGAGACTACTAAGATTCTTAGCCATCTTTAATTTCATCACAGACAAAATTATGTAATATTATAATTTTCTAGTAGATGTTCTATATATGTTCCATTATATATATATATATATATATAGGGGATATCCATGGCCGAGAGAGAGGAAATTATCAGGGATAAATGGGATTTTGAATTAATTTTGTTTCAGGTCACGCGTGAACTATTAGATTCTGTTTGGGATCTTGCTCATTAAAAAAAAAGCGGAGAATGATATTGGGACCGACCCTTTAATCTGTCCAGTTGAACAGATTGAGGTGGCACCTAATATCAACCACACATTGTGTATTTATGAGGTCCACACATACACAATGAATGGTAGATGAAGAGTGTCACCTCAATCTTTTCAACTAAATAGATTAAAAGGCCGATCTCCATAGCAACTCTCAAAAAAGCTAGCTACCTTTCCTACTACAGCCATTTTCAAGATTTTTGATTGTCAACCCCATGCAAGACCCAAATTGTGTGCGCAAGATGCAGATATGGCTTGAACTGGCAAAGGTTATCTAACTCCCTAGTTTCACAAAGGTTCCTCCAATGGAATAACGTCACCAACAAGTCTAGTATATATATAAGAAACATAATAGGGTTGTTCAAGTAAAAAAGTTTTTGCTATTAAAAAAAAAAAGTCAAAAAGTTCTTAAAATAAAAATTTACGGCCTCCTATTTCCACACAATTTTTTATTAAGTCTTATTGGACTTAAAGTAATGGGCCAGCCCAGTGGAGCTCATAGAGTCATGGACGGGTTTTAAAAACTTAGCCCAGGTACCCAGGTGTGGTTCTAAAGTCATTCTAGATACAAGGATCCGGATTTAAGTTCGACTTTCAAACGCCTAACTACAGGAATTCAAAATTTAAATTACACAGACAATGTAGGAAAGAATTAATGTTGGAGAAATCATGGAAAAGATATTATTTACTATTTTTAGCCGAAAATATGGATATTATTTCTTATTTTTCTATGATCATCTCCATCAAGGAAAAATTAGATCCTTTCCTTTTTCAAAATAAAAAATATAAGATTATTTCCTATTTATTTTTATTCTTTTTCCAATAATAGGAACAGATCGAATTTTTCGTTAATGGAGGAGATCATATATATTATTTTTATTCCTTCTCAAAAAAACAAAAAAAAATTTATTTAATTAATTAAAGGAGATATTATATCCGTAATTAACACTTAAAACACGCTCATACTACCACTAAAAATTCAACCATTAATAAAACTTTCGATCGCCAAACGACCAGAGGGCACAAAAAGGTTTTAATCAATTAAAGAAGAAGATTTAACCATGGCCAAGCTTCTTTCTCTCAATTCAGTGCTACTTCCTATTTGTTACTCAGACCCAATTAAGCAGTTACCTTATTAACACCACCCAATCTCTATATAACAAGTCAATACCAACAGAGCACTACAAAACGATTACTGGACTCCTCTCGACGTTTTTGCAGGTTAAAAGATGGCGGCAAAGTCTCCCTACTTCTTCCTAGTCGTTCTTTATCTGATCTCCTCAGGTCATTTTTTTTTCTTAATTTTAATTTTTATGGTTTTCTTTTCTGATTTACTTTTATGTTATCTTTTTGATTGAAGAAGGATACTTACCATGCTTATTAAGGGAACAAGTTGCCAAGATTTTCTATGGAGCACATATGAAAATGACTTAAGGAATGATTTCTAGTGAGGATGTTCTCATCACTATCTTCACTAAAAATCACATTTTTCTGTAACTTGTAACTCCTTCAAAAGTTAGGCTATTTTATAGTCCGTTCATATACAATTCCACATATAAATCTAAAAACAACATTTAATTAGGTTAGAAGTCTTAGATCGAGGTGATTTTATGTGAGGATGATCTATGTAAGGTGCGGAAAACATCCTCACTAAACCCTTGGATCATCCCCATGTATGCCCCACAAAAATCTTGGCAAAATAAACTTGGCAAAGTATCCATCCTCCTTATTTATTCTCTTCAAAGATGATTCTTTATCTATTGACCTTCACGATTTTAACTAAGAGAAACGATCCGCTTACATCGTTATTCTTATATCACTTAGTTACAGTATAGTGGGAGTTCCACATGAAGATGTACGAAGGCGAACTGATTTCTGGTAAGGATGTGCTCATCATAATGTAGATCATCCTCACAAAAAATTAGCCTATTCTAAAATTTGTAACCCTATAATCCAATGATTGAACATCAACAGTAATTGAGTCGTTCAATTTAATGTTAAATTGACATCCATTGAAGGTAGGGTTACAAATATTAGAATAAGCTGATTTTAGGTAAAAATGATTTACATGATGTGTAGAACATTCTCACCGATAATCGGTCTTCAGTTCATCTTTATGTGAGTCCCACAAGCCATTAAAACTGCATTGCAAGAAAAACGATTTAAGCAGATTCCTTCCTCTTTTAACTAATTAATTGAATATATGAATGAGCTACGCGGTGTAAATACATGCAGGTGGACTACATATGATGACGAGGGTTGCCAAGGTGGATGCTGATTGTCTGGATTCATGGCTTGATGACCATTGCATCCCCGAATCCTGCAAGGCAGACTGCGTGCAGAAATATGGAATATCTGCGGTGGTGATATCGTACTGCAATGTGGTGGCACCTGGCGGGCCAGGCACTGAGCTCTATACTGTATGCGTGTGCCAATATAAATGTTGATTTTTCTCATGCTAATAACATACATTCATGAAAAATTAGATACCATTTTACTATTAATAAAATCATTATATTATAAGAGTCTTTCCTCTCCTAAATATTTTACCAGGGTCAGGGACAGGGTTAGGGTCAGGGTCAGGTTCTTATTGGGACATATGAGTGAGGAGTCTGATTTCCAAATTGATGGGCATTTGCGTAGCAAGGGCATTCTGCACATGATATTTTTATTTTGGCTTGGACTTGTTGCACGCTATTCTTTCTCACAAAGCCCCATATCTTTTCTTTATCTATATCTTAATTATTTTTACACTTTGTTTACATTATTCTATAGAGCCATATTATGACTTGATTTTAAGCGCGGATGATATCTTCATAATGTAGACAATTTTTAAAATAACTTACACTATTATAAATTTTTTAGCACTACTAAAACTTGAACTAATTCTAACTATATATAAGATAAATAATTCAAATTCAACATTTGAATTAACTTTAGAAGGGCGAGGCTAAAATTATTTAAATAATGTGAATTAATGTGAGGTTTATCTTAGTGGTGAAGAGACCGTCCTCACAAAAAATCAGTCATTAGATCATTCTATGTGGTCCCTATAAATTATTGTAAACATAAGGTAACAATATTTAGTGGAGGGAGTTTTGAGAATGAGGGGTGAAGCGAAGCTTGGCCTTTTTTCAATATATTTGAATTCCTTTGTTAATGATGTCTGAACAAATCTGAACCTAAATTCTACCAGCATCAAATTTCTAATCTCACTAAAAAGAGTCCTACAAAAATAAAAAAAACACATATATCTTTCAACATCATAGATTGGACTTTTGATCCCTTGAGAGGGATGAAATAGACGTTTAATCTAGTAAAGTTTCGAAATAGATGTTTCAACTAAGCTTGTTGTAAAATAAAAATGTCGTAATTTTTCAAATTCGAGTCAGTTTTTCAGAAAAATTATATTTTTAGAAAATATTCGTCCAAATCTTCGAAATAAAACCGGACCACAACTTTTTCTTAAAAAAAAATTCTTTACATAGTATTCAAATTTAAATTGAGAACGGATACACAGACATGCATAAATAGACATTGCTTGTAGGGCCCATATGAAGTTGATCAAATAGTTGATTTTTAGTGAGGATGTTCTCTTCACCATGTAGATTATCCTAACAAAAAAAACAATCAATTCTAAAATTTATAGTCCTATTAATTATTATTATTATAGTAGAGAGAAATGAGAAAGAAAGTCCATATAAATCTCGCCATTTTGAGAGGGATTTGGCTAGCTCAAATTTTCTTCATAAATCTTCAATAAAGTTCATGGAAGTCCATCAACTCACAAATCCACTATTTTGAAGTCTACAACCACCCACATGGGACTTCTATAGACTTCGTCAAAGTTCACAACCACCAACATAGAAAGTCTATAGACTTTGATAAAATCCACAACCACCAATATGGGATTTCTATGGACTTCATCAAAGTCTACAACCAAAAACAAGGCAGTTATATGGACTTCGATAAAGTCCACAATCGCATACCTATAGATTTCATGAGTCCATGCCATGAGAGTCCATCTAAATCTTAATTGACTACCTTGTAAGTTTTTAAGAGCATTAAATGAAATGTGTCCAACGGATGGATGAGATTTGGGATTTTTGTTTTTGAGATACACCCCAGATAAATTGGGCCTCGAGGTTTAGTACTAAAAAAAAAAGAAATCTTATAAGCCCTTCTCAACTCACCCGAGAATTACACCTATTAAATTTACCTACTGACGTAGAGAGAATTAGAAATGCATTCAAATCACTTTATCTTTTCAAATTTAATTGGAGATACACCAGTGAATAACTTTAATGGGCTGTATGCACGGTGAAGTTTAAAGTGTTTTCAAATATTATTTAGATCCACACGGCTTCACCCAAAACATTAATGTGCAATTTTGGTAAAAAGAAATTTTTGCTGCACCTAAGTTGCATTGGTGTGGCTGGGATTTAATCCCTCAATAAATAAATAGTCAACATGCCAATTATAACTCTAAAAATCTATATAATAAACCAGGACCAGAGCCCAAAACATACGAAAAAAAAAGAAGAGAAATACTGTACACCTCTACAAGTTTTTGCAGGTTAAAGATGGCCAAGTTTTCGTACTTCTCCCTAGTTGTCCTTTATTTGTTCTTCTCAGGTTATTTTCTATTTCATTTTCCTTCTTTGTTTTTGCTTTATTTTCTATTGAGATTGTAAACTTTAGAATGTTGGATGTGATTTCCGATAAAGTTGATTTATATGGCCAGGAGAACATCTTCAATCATAAAAAATTAATCCTTAGTTCATCTTCATATGAACCCTACGTGCCATAATAGTTAAGTCTGTATGGATGGGAGTTTTAGAGAGGATTTTTGTGGAGATTAAAAATTTGTTATGAAACTAGTTAAATTTAAAACGTGTTTTCTAACTACTTTTTCAATAAATTCATAGTCCTCCAAAATCCCTCCATAAAATTTTCTATTCACACAGACTATATATATAATAAGTGAATTTTCATCTAAGCGGATTCTTCATCTGTCTTTAATTAATTGCAATTTGCATGTATATATGCATGAACTACGCATGTGGTGCGTACACGCAGGTGGACTACTGATGATGATGAGGGCGTCCAAGGTGAATGCTGATTGTGTGGATTCATTTCCTCAGCCTAATGACCTTTGTGACGCCGAAGCCTGCAAGGAACAATGCTTGCAGGCACGTGGGTCTGATGCCCTGTTATGGTACTGCAATGTGATGCCCAGCACTCTCAAACCTACTTGCATGTGCCAGTACAAATGTTGATCTCTCTCTCTCTTGTACTAGGGCACCATATTGATCGTGAAAAATTACGTACCCTTTAACATTTAATAATAAAAGATTATATTATAAGTCTTTTCTCTCTCTCTACGAATTTTATAGATGTTCCTTGTATATTATTTTTGTCGGTAAAACAAATTTATTGAATGAAAAGATATCAGTACATCTTCAATATACTACATTCAATCATAACTCAATGCGCGTCGAAGTGACCACAAACATCGAACCGAAAAAACACCAACTCAAGGGGGTTCATAGAGCAATTAATTTCAATGAACGACCAATCTTTCAATTTGTTCCATGTCTATATATATTTTTTGTACCAATATGCACATCGATGATGGGTTTGGTTTCAAATACTAATGGCAATTGGGCGCGCAACAAGGGCATTTTGCAGATGTTGATTGTTGGATACCTAGACATATAATTTTTCAATATTTTCGAAGTCGGTTGTAATTGATGCACATAAACGAGTCAAAATTCCACCAGCATTAAATTAATAATCTAAAGAAAAAATTCTCTAAGCTCTAAAAAAAATATATAAATTGATCATGGCTAAGTCTTCAAACTTAAAAAAGTAAAAAGCAACTTTACACAAGCAGATTTTATCATCTCATCCGGGGAATCATCTTGGGAGTCATCCTAGGAGTACTTCTAACATTATTCAAAAAAAAAAAAACTATACCAGTTGTGTTAGTTAAAATCCAATTTAATTTGAAGCATTGAGTTCGATCCACAATATTTTTAATATTATCTTTCTCTCTCTCTCTTATATTTTCTATTACAGTCTTAGCCAAAAGAGTGCATAATATCACCAAGAGTTCGCGGTGAATTGTCAGAATTGTTGTTTGCTAAGTCACACGAGGCTTGTTGTATCCTGGAAGCGGTTTGCGAGACAAATTCATTAATTTGAGTAGGCGCAAATAATGTTTTAGAGAAAGCATTCACCACATGCCTCAAGCCAGTCATTTAGTTGTTTCGTATTCTCCATTACTTCCTATAAAATTTCTAAACACACAAAGCATGTTAATTGTTAAGCAAGGGAGCATGGGCTTATGGATTTGGGATTCATTAGAAGCCCAATCCAATTAATTAAATTACCAATTTTATGAGCACTACAGATTTTCTAGTTCGTTGGCTTATTTTGATTTTGACTCAAATCTAATTGAGCACTAAAATTGTTTTTGGCAGGCTAAAAAAAATAGGAAGAAACTAAAAAAAGCACTTCTCTCACTCTCACTCTCACTTTTATGATTGATTACTACAGGTAATTATACATATTAATTACAAATGTAAGAAACTATTATTTATTTATTTATCTATTTATTTATTATAATTAATAAATATATTAATTCATAAATAATCATAAATATGATAAATCAATATTATCAAATTTAAAATAAATATACATTAAAAACTATTATTACTAGTAAAATATTAATTATTAAATATATAAATAGTTATTATTGATAACTAATAAAAATTATTAACATTAACAAATATTATTTATTTTTGGTCGTTACTTTTATTTATTGTTATTAATAAATATAATAATTTATAATAATATCATAAATATAAATAATTAATATTAATAAATTTAAATTTAAAACTAATATTATTAATATTTTTAATAATTAATAATATAAATAGATTATGATTGATAAATAATAAAAATTATATCAATCATCAAGAGTCTGCAGGACTCTACAGAAGTTTGTAGGAGTCAGCAGGACTCTACAACAAGAGTCCGCATGAGTCAATAGGAGTCTGTAGGACTCTGCAGTAAGAGTCCGCAGGACTTTGCAGCAGGAGTCTGTAAGAGACTGCAGGAGTCTGTCAAAATACGTCGAAGTCCATCACTTTTAAGATTCCGCGAAAGTCTACGAAAGTCATGATTAAATATCTCCCTGTAAAAAAATAAATAATTAAAAAAAATGTCAGATTGCTTTCTTTATAAAAAAATTTACACTTACTCCTAATTTTATCCATTAAAGTTATTCATTAATGTAACTCTAATTAAAATTGGAGAGAGAAAGTGATTTAAATGCCCTTCTAATTCTCTCAAAATTTAAGTGATGACACATTTTAGTGGATTTGATTTCTTTATAAGCCGCAATTTTCTACTAAAAATTTAATATTAAATACCCTCATTAAACACCTATAAACACACATGATGAACAGTCTTTAATAGCACAGTTTCCAAAATATTGAAAAAATCTTATTTTCACAGGTACACCACAATTAATTTTATTAAAATCAACCACTCTAAAAATACAAGTTTACTCGAAGAAATTAATTTTTGGTGCCCCTGCTAGTAAATAAATAGTGGTCAGGCTAATAATTCTAAAAAGAAAAATCTTTTGGAAATTTTTTTTTAAGATTATCTTTATATGGGTCCTACAAAAAATTTTCTCGAAAATCCCACTAAAAGATCTTTCCGTAACATTACTCCTCTAAAAAAATCTATATAAGAGGGAAGATATATAGCCCCTCTTATATAGCCCAAACTTGACCTCTCCATCTTAACCAATGCTTTATTTTTTATAGATGGTGGATAACCTTGACATGTGGCAAGCTAAAGGTAATATTTTAGCCGACTTCTCTTCCTGGCTCGGCTAATTTTAGTTTTTCTCTTCTTTTCTCCATCACATCAACCAAAAGCTTTTTCCCCCAAATCATCACCTAAAGCAAGGAGAGAAACGAGATCTGAATGTGCAAGTGAAATTGAATAAGAGAGAAAGAGAGTAGAAAAAATTAACCACTAAAAATTGATGCAGCAAGTTCTTTCACTATTTCCCTTCATATCTCAATCCATCTCTCTCTCTCTCATGGCTACCGTACTTTCTCTCTCATGGCTACCATCAACAACAACAATAGCTCCTCTGCATCTAGGTCCGATCCAACTACAACACACAATACAAACATTTGTTCAAGCTGACCCATCAACATTCTGAGCTTTAGTTCAAAACCTAACAGAAAACCCATCAATAGAAGAACTCCCTGTAACTACTACTTCATCAAGATCATCACAAACATGGAAAACCTTAGATCTGAAGTAGGTCCTCGTAAACTAGGTTTTAAACTCCATGAAAGACAAAATAGTACGAGAAAACTTAAGATCAAGCCTAGTAATGGGCCTCCTTTATTAGCTAATAGTGGTCGATTCAGAAGTTACTGCTTTAATGGCGGAAATGAGAATATAGTTTTGGTTTCCCCTATTTTTACTCTTGATTTTTTCTGTAGAGGCATCCCAAAAAAGCCTCGATCACCTCAAGAAGAAGAAGAAAAAACTGGTTATAATGGAATTTGATTCCGACGAACTGGTTAAAAGAAGTGGGTAAGGGCAAGTTAAATAACNGATAAATAATAAAAATTATATTAATCATCAAGAGTCTGCAGGACTTTACAGAAGTTTGTAAGAGTCAGCAGGACTCTACAACAAGAGTCCGCGCATGAGTCAATAGGAGTCTGTAGGACTCTGCAGTAAGAGTCCGCAGGACTTTGCAGTGGGAAAAAAAATTACTGTACACCTCTAGAAGTTTTAGCAGGTTAAAAAGATGGCCAAGTTTTCCAACTTTTTCTTCCTATTTGTCCTCTATCTTTCCTTCACAGGTAATTTTCTTTTTAGTTTTGTTTTGCTTTCTAATCTTCTATATATTCTGATCAAATGATGATTTTGTATATGTCTATTGAATTTTAGGATTTAAACTAATTGCATGCAAATATTTACGTACATGCATGTGTTTAATATATATATATATATATGTATGCATGCAGGTGGACTACTGACAATGAGGGTTGCTAAGGTATTCGGATGTGAGGAAAATTGGGTTGGGGCATGCGACAAACAGGGCTGCATTACAAGATGCTTGCAGGCACATGGAGCTGCTGCCCGAAGAGCATGGTGCAATGTACTAGGGGGCGGATTTCCCAAGATCACTGAATGCGTCTGCGAGCACCGGTGTTGATCACTGTCACATATGCATGCAAACATGCTGTACTAGGGTTCCATATTCATCAAAAGTGAATCGTTTATCTATTAATAAACGAGGGAGGTTATTGCACCCACTCTTAGAACACCCCCTTATAACGCTCCCTCCCGTGGGACTCACATGTGATACATTCCAGGGCTGATTTTTTTAGAGGATGTTCTTCTCACTATGTATATCATCATATTAAAAAATCACTTCGTTCTAAAACTTCTAACCCCTTCAAATTAACGCTTTAAAAATTAGTAACTATTTGGTAACTATTTGAGGGTCAAATAGTTACCAATTTTTAAGAAGTAATTTGAAGGGGTTAAAAGTTTTAGAATGAGCTGATTTTTGAATATGATGATATACATAGTGAACAAAATATCCTCTAAAAAAATTAGCCCCTAGGTGCATCATATGTTGCCCCACAAGAGGGAGCGTTATAAGGGGGCGTTCTAAGGGTGCAATCCCTCTTAATAAATACTTAAAAGATTATACCATAATAAGAAGTAAAAGATTATATAATAAGAATCTTCTTTCTTAATTTGGTTTCATAAACTTATATTGATTTCAGTATTTTTCAAGTTTGTTGTAATTGATGAACAAAACCAAATCTAAATTCTACCAGCTAGCATTGAATTAGTGATTTCATTAGAAATAGGTTCACTTTTTTCAAAAACACGAAAAAGAAAAATTACTAATTGATTTGTGTGTAGATCACTCTCATGCACCAAAAATCAAATCATACAATAGCCCCCATTCAAAGTAAAGTTGACAAAAATCAACGGTTATTGAGCAATCCATTTTACACAACCACGTAGAACACACATAAGAATGATCTATGAGATGATTTATGTTGATCGATAATAATGCACTCACCCTGTAGTTATGTGGATCATGTGTGTAACTTTATTTGGGATGAACAAGAAGGTAAGAAAAAATATCACTTGGTGAATTGGAAAAAATGTTGCAAGGCGAAGAAAAAAGGAGGACTCGGAATAAAAAGTTTGAAGAGAATGAATAATTCCTGTAAGAATTTGTGGCCCACATAACCCAGTATGATGATCCATTGAGTTTGCAAACAATGGGCTTTGTGTAAACCCAATCCCTTAGGCCCGTAAGTTATTGGGACTATCTTATTAAGTTATTTAGGGAACACCCAATCACTACCAATGATGGAATAGGTAGTATATAAGTATTGTGGGTGATTAGGGTACTTACTCTCACCCAATTCTAGTGCCTAAAATCCTCCATCAGTTTAGAACTCACCTCTCAAGTTCTTGGTGTGTTATGGGTAGAGACGTAAAACGATCACCCCACCATCATCGACGCTATGAGATGATTTTAGAATTGCGATGTAAGGTATGTCTCCTTGATTAAAGTATTGTGGTTAGCATGATTATCAAGATCCTTAGTTCATGTTTTATTTCAGCCTTATTGTTGTTACACGAACCTAATAGTTTAACATGTGGTATTAGAGCTTTGTTTCTGATATTCATGCTTGTTCTCTAATGGTTTGAATCGTTTGTTAAGTTGGTACTTATATTGGTTGAAACAAAGTTTATAGCATCATTATTGGGTTCTTTGGTTAACGTGAGATTAACAGTAAGGGTTATTTTACCTTGGCTTGAATCGTAAAGCTTATTGACTGGAAGTTAATGAAGGTTTTTTGACTGAAAGTTAAAAGGTGACCTTTGTAATTGTTTTGTTCTTAATTAGTGAAAATACAAGATTGACTTTAAGGTTGACATACCTTTTTGAAGTTTGGGTTTTAAGCTTTAGTATATACCCTATTAAGATTTGGGTTTTATCGTTAGTTTTCATGAAAGTTAAAGAAGGGGTTAGATCTCGGTTTTGGCAATTGGTGTAGTCGTAGATTTTCCTTTAATCGGTATTTTTGTGACACCAGTGATTGGATTGCGATTATTTAAGTGTTTCGTGGTCCCTTATGAAGGTTTTTCTTGTTTTTAAAAATTGAGGCTTTCCGATTTTCGGTCGCCGAATCCATGATCGTGATTGGTGGCAAGGGGGTTAAGATCGTATTGTAGGTTAGGGTTTCTGTTGTAGCCTTTAGATCTTTTGGGAAGAAGGTGATGACATGGCAGTTTTAGGATTTTAATTGAAAGGACCCAATTTGGTTGTTAAGTGACCGAGTTGACTCCGAGTTAGTATGATTTAGAATTGAGTTGAATCGATACATATTGGGTTATGCCGTTATTTTAACTAATCCGAACTGACTCGACTTAATTGAATCTGATCTTATATAATCAGACCCAGATTGAGTGGATTTGTTACTTGACCCGAAACCAATTTTCTGAACTGGTTTTATAATTGGAATTAGAATTGTTGGCTTGGAACCTAATGTTAGAATCAATTATAAATATTGGATAATTTCTAGCTATCAAAGGTAGGTCTCATTGAACCATTTCTAGTGGGATGTTTTATCGATTACTATATTTAAAATTTTATGAAAATGTTCATCTCTTAAGATATATGTATGCATAATAAGTTTTTATTATTGGATTGCATCATATGTTATAAATTGTATATCATATGTATTAATTATGATTTTAAGATTTTAAGCATATAATAGTTCTTAATTTAGGTATCCATAAAAGCTTAAGTTTTGGACTAAGTTTTGAGTTGATTTATCCACAACTAATGGAATAATTATTGGACTTATTTTACGCAAATAATAGATCTATTTTTAGGTTAGTTTTACTAACAACAATGAACTAGTTTTTTTGTATTTTTGATATGAAACTGNATGACATGGCAGTTTTAGGATTTTAATTGAAAGGACCCAATTTGGTTGTTAAGTGACCGAGTTGACTCCGAGTTAGTATGATTTAGAATTGAGTTGAATCGATACATATTGGGTTATGCCGTTATTTTAACTAATCCGAACTGACTCGACTTAATTGAATCTGATCTTATATAATCAGACCCAGATTGAGTGGATTTGTTACTTGACCCGAAACCAATTTTCTGAACTGGTTTTATAATTGGAATTAGAATTGTTGGCTTGGAACCTAATGTTAGAATCAATTATAAATATTGGATAATTTCTAGCTATCAAAGGTAGGTCTCATTGAACCATTTCTAGTGGGATGTTTTATCGATTACTATATTTAAAATTTTATGAAAATGTTCATCTCTTAAGATATATGTATGCATAATAAGTTTTTATTATTGGATTGCATCATATGTTATAAATTGTATATCATATGTATTAATAATGATTTTAAGATTTTAAGCATATAATAGTTCTTAATTTAGGTATCCATAAAAGCTTAAGTTTTGGACTAAGTTTTGAGTTGATTTATCCAAAACTAATGGAATAATTATTGGACTTATTTTACGCAAATAATAGATCTATTTTTAGGTTAGTTTTACTAACAACAATGAACTAGTTTTTTTGTATTTTTGATATGAAACTGTAAATTCTCATTTTTACTGTATAGTCACTACTATATCGACCATAACGTCTTCGTTATAGACCCAAATTGAGTGATTCTGACTCTAATATGTTTTTAACATATATATGTATCTCTTATAAAAAATTTATAATTTTTAGAGCTCATTTACTATATGTTTTTAATTCTGAAAATTACCTTTGAGTTTTGACAAAATCAATTTTACTGGGAAAGTCCTAAAAATTAGTATTTTTCTTCTAGATTGATTTACTTTATGGTTTAATACTATGAATAAGAATTATACATTTATCTGTTATCTTTCAAATGCTTTTAGAATTACCAAAATCCGATTTGTAAATAATCCACAATGACTGTTTTCGTTAAACTGCGCATTTCTCAAATCTGAATTCTCAGTTTTACTACACAGCTGATACTCCTTTGTATAATTCTGAATTGAGTAATTTTAGTTGCTATACTTTCATGACACATATATCTACCTTTAGTATAAATTTGAGCACTTTTAGTATTTGTTTATTTAGTTTATTAGACCTCTAAATTTGACATTATGTACAACTCTTGTTCTTATGTAATACGCTTAAAAATCATCTTTTGGTTCTCCTCTTGTTATTTAACTCTTCAACCTGTTTGTGTATGTTAAGGGTAAACTATTTGTGGCCAATATTCACTAATATAAGGGTGTAATCTTGTAAATTTAATGAAACTTTTTATGCTTAACGGTTTCTTTTGAATTTAAGTTAGATTTCGAATTCTATTTAAACGATGAATTTTAGAATTCCAAGGACAGATTTGGTATTATATTTTCATATTCTCATCGTGATGGTCTATTTTGAGGTTTAAATGAATTATTACGTTATTGCATTAACCTAACTTCTTGGTGACATGATGTATTATGGTTACTCGAGTATTGATGGTTTTGAACTCGATTTTGAAATAAGATCCAAAGATTATGAAAGGTTTTGGTTAACATATTCATGATGCATTAATATGGGATTTGAATTCCATAAGAGCGAAGGCTCAACGAAACACCTTTATTGACCGGGACAGTGATCTTCCCTTGGAGTTTAATACTCCACCATCGATGGTTGTGGTTCTCGAACCAAGGATTAAAATCGAAAAATTTGTATAAGATTATATTTTTCATGATTTTACGCCTCGTGGTTATTCGAAGCATTTCTTTACTTGATAATTTTTATTAACTACTTATTTAGTATTTTATCGCTTAGTGTTTAGCCGCTGCCCACTAGGGGTAGGGAGATGAGCCTATTGAGTTTTCTCACTGTTGTTGATAATCCTGCAAATTTCTTAAATGATGGAGATATCCGAATACACAGGAATAGGATGATTAAAAGGAGTGATGATTTAAAGCTTCGTGTCTCATGTTATATTTAGATGTTTGAAACTATGGAACTTATATTTTCTATGTTTTATTTTGTCCTACTAGCTTAAAATATTGGTGATGAACTATTTCACCATGTGATAACTATCATCGGGTGTGTTTATCTTAAGTTTGCTAATAATTATATGAATTAAGTGTGCTTATTTTATATATATTTATTGTGATAACTAAACTAGTTTATTTTTCGACTTAACACCGTGAGTTCTAGGTTATTAAAGAAGATGGCCCATGATCCAGAATTTAGGATGTTACAAATGGAGTTGTCGGCGGTGGAATGGGAGGTGACTAATGGTGAAGTGGGAGTGAGGGTGGTGAAGATGAGGCTCAGTTTGAGATTTTTTAAGGTTGGGTGGAAAGATACCAATCCATTTTTAGGTAACCACCCCCTTAGTAAAATTATGTAAATCCCCCCAACCATTTTGAAGTATTTTATCCACCTCCTTATCCTGTCCACCCCCAACATTTTGAGGAACCCCTTTAACAGCGCCCTTAATTAAAAGGACTAGTAACTAGACATGAATACATGGGCCTACTTGTTTGGATTTTTGACTATTGGATCCAATAACGTTAGCGCCCAGTGGGACCAGTTTAACATTCTGATTTCCCATACTAGCAGGTCCCTGTCCTTAAATGTACGACCTCAAACCCCATACCAAAAAAGTGACCCAAACAACTCATTGATCTATGTTCTATAAGCAATACTACAAGGACACCAAATTTTGACATCAAAGATTACATCTGCTTATTTTATTGATTGAAAACCAATCATAAAAAAGCATTAATTTCATTTCAGCCCCTCATACCACTTTTAAAAAGCAGATGTAATATTTGGTATCAAATTTTGGTGTTATTCTAGCAAAACTCATGTTCTATAGCCATCCATCATCTTACTATTAGTACTCGTGATGCACGTGGGTTGCACGTGACTGAATAGTATTTTATTCTGCATATTCCGAAAACTACTGTGTTTTTTAAAACACCCATCTTTAATTTTTCTAATTGGAACTATTTAATGCTAAAGTTTATTAAATACCAACTATATACTTTTATTTATAAACTTTATTTTACATTCAGCTTTTGGTACTGAACTCACAACCTCCTTTAAATAAGGAATTGCATGTATACGAACCATAGTGCTAGGAGTTTTTTTT
>MVGT01002861.1:42173-56118 GCA_002174775.1 Macleaya cordata
CCCCCAGTGGCCTTGAGGGGATTCGAAGTGGTGACCTATGGGGAGCAAACCCACGGTCGAACCTCAAATACCAATATTATTGACATGAATATAAGTATTTGCGCAGAATCCCCGTGGTTTCCATGGCATAAGTAGGAAAACATATGAAATAGGGAAAAGAGGAAATTAAACCATAAACACAAAAAACAGATACATGGGGATCAATAATGCATGACTGTGACGTGGAATTCTTCAATCAACTCATGGGTGGTTGTATTTTGGAAATAGGTTTGCACCGCTGCAAACCCACGACCAAACCGGAAAGCACCGGTTCCTCCAACGACCGGCAACTCACGAATCGAATCCATAAACGTGTTCCGACCAAGAACGCTTAGACTACTCCCTTTGAAGCTCCCTTCCTTGAACACAAAGCCCGTGGCCATCACCAAATTCCATTCCTCTCGAGAAGACGCGGCCAACAGACCTTGGGCTCGACCCAAGTAGGTAGAGGTGGGTTCAGGTCCTTCGGTCAATATGTTGTCGGTCATTCCCAATAAACCGAAGGAGGAAGGTGAGTCTTTTGTGGTGGGTGCCTCAGCCATAGTCACCACAGTTGGATCTTTGGTCATCGACGAGGTGTGCATATAGAAGTGCAGCCGTGTCACCTTCTCGGTTCCCACGGCCCCGTGTCCGTCGTGCCACTCATCGACTTGGCTTTGAGCTATCGGTGTTACTGCCACAACTAGAACCATACACAAGAACCTCAATGAAACCAAACCCATACCTTCTTTCTCTCTCTCTAGATCGATTTCTTTGTTTTTGTGTCTGTGGTTTAGTGAATTCTAAACTGCAATGCTTAGCTTATGGAAAATGAGAGCCATTTTATAGACACTAGAAAATAGGGCACTAAAGCATTAATTCTTTAATGTGTTTGTATACTTTCCTACCTAAAAATCTAGAGTACTGCCAATCTTGATTCTTGACTAGTGACTTCGACAAGGACTGATGAGAATGCATGATAAATTTAGTCCTGAGAGCCTTATGAGAAATTAAATGTGGGCTACTAACAAATAAAATATAAATTTGTGAAAGTAGCTAGGGGTAGTTATGTCCTTTTAAAGAGATTAAAAGTCATGAATAATTGATGAGAGAGAATATTAAGGGCCCGTTTGGTTCGAATTAATTTACACCGAAATTAACTACATTTTGTATCACATCTAAAACTATTCTTTTGACTTTACTATAAAATCGTAAATGATTTCATTAAAAATAAAGAAAATAATATTTTTTTATTTTGTAAAATCATACATGATTTTATTAGAAATCCTAAAACAGTTTTAGATGTAGTACAAAATGCATATTAGTTTAGGTGTAAATTAATTTTTGAAAACAAATTTTCCAATCGCGAACCAAACGGGCCCTAAGTAATTCATAATTTTTCATTACATAACAGATGAGGGGATCGAGTAATAAGTCAAAATGTGCTTAAGTAATGAGGGGAGAAAAAAAAAGCAAATTAAACAAAAGTATACAAGAATATGGAAAGGTCGGTAACGTTGAAGTTGGACTGTATATCCAACTTCCAAGTCAAAGAAAGGCCACTTAAATTGTTAGATGACAAAGGGTGATGTTTGCTGAGCTAGACTGGAAGTTACATGTTCTTTTTTGTTTTATTAAACAAGTCTATATCTATCAAAATGCTTACACAATTATGAATTAAACTACTCCTAAATAATTACAAATACAAGTAATTAAGATGTCAGCTACAAGTCGTCTTTTCCGAGTAAAGAATACAACATTTAATTTAACGAAAAATCAATCATCGATAACAAAAAATATTTGAATAATTAGATCTATATTATCAGCAATGGTAATGACAATTTACACAATTTACTAGTTAACTAAAACTTCGAGCAACAATTACATTTCATGACCTTTGATCCACTCAAAAGTAAATTCACAATTTTTTTTATGCATCAATCCTTGGGAAAATCTAGTACTGTAGACACTAGACATGAGTGCCCTTATGGAAAACAAATATTTGATGGATCCATTTTCAAGAGCACCAAGTGGTGTAGCAAAGATAATATATATTTTTGAATATTGCAACTCAATAATAGTGCACCTTTGGTTGACACCCTTTTCCAACTAACTCCTCCATACTGCATTTTGGTCCCACAAGGAGGCGACTGGTCGGGTGAATGGATTAAAAAAAAATAAAAAATCTGACGTTAAACAGACTGAACAGTAAACCCAATTACAGTAACCAATCGGATGGTCCCGAGTGGGGAATAGTTTGATAAGGGCAAGTACTATGGCAGTCTATTCCTCTATATTGGAGAGACTTGAGGGCTAAATCAAGTACTAATTAAGGTGACTCATAAGCTTCAAATTTTTTCTCTCAGCCTCAAATCAACCCAAATTTGAAGTAGAGGATAAGGGAAAGAGGGATTGAAAATAGAATAGAGGGTGACAGAGAGATTGTGGCCCTCTAGACAGTTTGCTAGGGTATTAGAAGTTTGAAGGGTTGTTGGGAGGGGGGGTTGAATTTGACTAGTGAAAATTAAATGGGTGGTGCAAAACCCAATGTAGGGCAACAGTGGGACTCAGCGCCCAATTTTTTTTTTCAATTGAGAATATTTTTTTTATGACAATACATTACCTAATAAAACACTCCACTTAAAAAAGAATAGATATTTATATTGACTATGTAGAAGAGTTCTAACTTCTTAACAAGCATTACTACTCATTTAATGATTTCCAACATGATGTGGCGGTGGCAGCATTTGCGCAAATTCATTCAAGTCAAAATATTAACTTGTGTTAATCTAAAATACAACCACAAAATGGAGAATGGAGCACTACTAAAAACTGGATTTTCAAGGCGTTTTTGACCGGTTGGAATTGAAAGGCGTCTTGAATTCCACACAAACAGTAACAGATAACGAGACTATGATTAGGCATGCATTTGTGCTTTCTTAATTAATTGATCAACTCAAAATATACAAAACTAAAAAGCTGAAACACAATTATTACATCTCCTCATCCTCCCTCTCGAGTCATGATCTGGTTCAATAGTGCATGACGGTGAGGTGGTACTCTTCAATTAAATCGTGGGTGGTAACATTAGCCCAATACGTTTTGGCGACCACAAACCCACGAGCGAACCGGAAAACTCCTGTTCCACCAATAATGGGCATCTCACGAACCGGTTGAAGAATTTGGTTCCCTCCAAGAATGCTAAGAGAACTGCCTTTAAAATCCCCTTCAGTGAAAACAAAGTTCACAGACATCACCTCAGTGAACTCCTCCCGTGAAGCGAAGGCGATCAGACCCTGGGCTCGACCCAAGGTCTTAGAAGTTGGCTCAGGTCCTTCGGTTAAGGGATCGTCGGCCATGGCCAAAAACCCAAAAAAGCCTGGTGAGTTGTAGGTGTTTGGGTGGTCAGCAATTTTCACAACCGATGGATTCTTCCCACTCACCATATCGTGTAAGTAGAGGTGAAGCCGGGTCACCTTTTCCGCCCCAACTCCATAACTACTCTCGTGCCACTCATCTACTTGGCTCTCGGCCAACGGTGCTGCTACAACCAGAGATAAGATCAACAACAGAACCAAACCCATCTCTCCTCTCTCTCTCTCTCTCTCTCTAGAACTCTTTCTCTCTCTAGAGCTAGATTTCTCTTTCTCTATTCTCCTTTCAGTGTATAATTTTTAGTTATCACAAATGGAAAGGTTTGAAAGGGCCATTTTATGGGGGAGCATTGGGAAAGTCAGAATTCCAAATTAGACCAGCCTTATTTGACCGTTGACTAACTATGAATGTAAGATAAGGGGTAGCTATTACGTATTATCACATAACGTTCATGGCCATTTACGTTTCACATGCACATCAGCATGTCTTTCTAATCCTTGTATCTGATTTGTTAGTAGGACCCATGCTTATCTATAACCACCAGATTACTCTTGTAACTTACCATGCTCTTCACGTCACTTGGAGACCAAGCACCACGTGCGTCAATGTATCAACAAGAGGAGATAAGCAATAGAAGATCATCAGTAGTTGTAATCTGTTTATTTTAGATACGTATTGTTTCATTAAAACTCTTTTCTTTGGTTAGATATATTGTATTCAATTGTAAACACCTTATATATTTTAATTGAAATTCTCATCGTCACACAACTTGTGTGAGACACAAAATCTAAAAGGTCTCAAAGTTTAATAGTAGCTAGGATAATTTTGTCTTTTTATCGGTATGCAGTTATATAAATTATTTTTTTTGAGGGAAAGATTAAAATCTAATTAAAAGAAGAAAAGGAACAAACAAGCAGTAACAAGAAAAGATTTACACAGTTATAATAGCCTCCATCTGATCAAAAGATCAGTAAAACAATAAAATTTAAAGTTGTCCCCCCTAAATTATTGAGTGCTGAGGGGGTGACGTTGGTCTATTTGCTTTACAAAAAAGAGGTCTGTACTACTCCCAGCTTAGCAAGTCATTGTTAGGAATTGGGGGACCCACGTGTAGGATTTTTTTTTTTTTTTTGATAAAAACACGTGTAGGATACAAAGCTGAGTTTGCATATTTTTATGCATGTTGATGATTTAATTTTTTAGTTAAAAAATTCGGTAAAACGAGGCGGCTTGTTATCACTTAATTTATAGTTTAGATATTTTATACTGCCAATGATTATAATATAGCCTGAGATTAGTATGGTTGTCCTTAGTATCTTGTGATTTGGTTTGTTTGAAAAGAGATTCGAAGGTAGGAATTCAATGGGATCAGGCCGATGTATTATGCATTTAAGGTATGTGTTTCTTATAGATGACATTTCTCAGCTTTAATAATAAAGAGCTGTACCTGTAGGAGGTAATGTTACCCAATATCAAAAGGACTATTGGGATCGGGCCAATAATCTGTACATATGTACAGATTGAGCTGGCACCCAATCGCAACCATTTAATATGTATATGTGGGGTCCACAAACTCATAAGAAGTGGTTGTGATTGGATGCCAGCTCAATCTGTACATATGTACAGATTATTGGCCTGTCCCAATAGTGTTTTGACCCAATATATATTTTTTTCTTTCACTTATATAGGCCATGTCACTCATATGGCATCTGTCAGGCCCATTAAAGTATTGATTATTAGAGGCCCACTAACAAAGTTTTTTCTCAAAGGCCCACAAAACATTCAAACATTGACTCCTTTGGATCGCCCGGTCATAAACCCCAAGATGGAAACAACTACCAATCCATAAAGCCCATGATTGAAAGAATTACAAATCCCACCCACGGCTTAACTTTGGTGCACCCATTTGAGAGAGAAACTTAAAAGTTTTAAAAGATGAACGTTGGATAACATAACACAAAGAAAATATGGGCCTTACGTAATTTACGTGTGAATACATGAGGGCATTTTGCACGTCGTAACTTAATGGTTCTTTTGACAAAAATCATGAACTTAGAGTTGTATCCCTAATCGCAAATGCAATTTTTTTGGGGTCTCACAAATTGTCCCATTAGTCTCCCATAAAATAACCCATGTCCTAGTTCACAAAATGACCTGGCTATGAGCTATTTAGATGATCACCAAGTTTGGGATTTATACCTGAAGAACTGGACCTCTAATGTTCGCCGGTCCAGTGTTTAATCATTTGACTGTGAAGATCCTGGTCCTCAAATGTTTGGCCCAGTTATCTAACCCTTTGACTACAATCTACAACATTATGAAGAATTTCTAGCTGTATGGATCCCTCCCTCACCAAAACCACCACCACCACTACTACCACCATTAATGGTTAATAAAATTAGTGTTTTCATCCTCTTATAAATCCGTTGTGTTTATAAATTTAAGAAAACAAATTTGACAATCTCCATCATACTTCAAAATAGGAATCCAAAAATCTTCGGATTTTTTAGCATGAAACATCATAAATTCGTTTGATTCTATCAAGATCTATCAAAATCTAATCCATCGAGAATTATTCAAAATGTTTAAAACTTTGGATTCAACACATCACTTTAGTATATTCGCGAATTAATTATTCAAGGACACTTCCTTTGAAAGGGTCAAAATCCTTTCATTTCAGGTCGATCTGTTTGGATCGAGACAGGGATTTGGTAGGAAGCTAGTTAGATTTATAACATGATTTCTAACTAGTTTCCACCAAATCTTTGGTCCCCACAAAATCTCTATCCAAACAGACTATAAGCTGAAACACAATTACAAATCCAACTAAAAATGCTCTTATTTGGTGCACCAGAGAGAAAGACCATAGCAAGATCAAACATCCATAGAGATTATTATTTTTTTTTTAATCAGAACATCCATAGAAAAGAAAAACGAGAACAAAACATAGAAGCAAATTTCCCATTTCACCATCCATTCCTATCTACTACTTCAAAACTAGTAGTAATATTACTTCATCATATAAAAGATCTTCATTAGTAATGGTAAACAGTCACCTTATACTCAATGATAGCATCTCCATTGGTGACATTCAAGTAATGTGTTCTAAGCTTTGCAAACCCTCTCGCCAATCTAAACTTCCCTCTCCCTCCAACAACCGCCAACTCCCGATGTCCCTCTGTCACCGGATTCCTCGACAACACGCTGATCGAACTACCATTAAACTTACCAATCGTGAACCCAAAATCAACAGACATCACCAACGATAACTTATCCCGTCCGGTGGAAACGTAAGTACCCTGAGCGTTGCCAATGACTTTTGACGTCGGTTCTGGACCTTCGGTTAATGGATCATCGATCGCATAAACACTACCAAACGGTGTTGCAGATTTGCTGTCTTTGCTGGTTCTGTTGGATTGAGCAACTAATACTGCACTAGGGTTATCTCCACTAAGTATGTCATGAAGATAGAAGTGAAGATGGGTAACCTTCTCCTTCAAATCATGGTGTTTACCCTCTTGGTGGTACTCACCAAGAACTTGAACACTCGAAACACACAGAATCAAAACACAAACCAAAATAAAACGTCTCTCCATTTTCTATCTCTGATCTTTGTCTCTCTTTCCTTCTATCTCCAACCTTATATATATAAGCAAAAAAGTAATTGAAAACCCTAGCTGTTCTTCAATATTTACATATTATTAATGGCATTGATATTAAAAAAAAGAAAAAGAAAAAAGAAAGACCCGGATGAGTAATTTTTTGCAACGTTTTTTGTGATCGATCCTGTATAAAAATGGTAACTTCTAAATTTGAGGGGAATGTTTTTTGAAAAATTCGGATTTATATTCAGGAAACCGTTTCCTTTCCTTAATTTCCAAATCTTAACCATAAATGAGTGAGATTTAGTTGATATTTTTTTACCTTTTCTGGCTAATAAATTGCTTAGAAATGCCTGTATGGTTGTACCCTGTGCTTGTCATTCAAAATGACAAAATCTAGCCATTTGGGTACTCATTAAAGTAAAACAGATGATATTAAGCATCCTAGTAAACACTATGAGCCATCCTAACTAGGATTTTTGAGTTTTACACCCACTAAAAATACACCTCACCCTACCACCACCACCATCCATAACCGAAAAAAACCCTCCATAATCATCACCATCACCATCTTCACTACCACCACCATCCCTAACCAAAAAAAAAACCCTCCACCACCATCACCATCTTCACCGGACCACCTCACCATCATCTTCTCACCGTTAGCACCACCACCCCACTCCACCATTGCCATCGCAGTGGGAAAAGTGAGAGAAGATGGAGACCTAAAAATATTTTCTAGATTAGAGAAGGGGAGAGAGAGAGGTCAGAATTTTTTTTTCTAGGGTAGAAGAAAGAGATTAGAGAAGGGGGGAGAGAGATCGAGAGATGGCGGGTGGAAATTAAGGTTTTCCATATCTGAAATTTGTTTCAGATCTGGCGAAGGCTGCGGTGACGGCGACGGTGATGGCTATGGTGGAGTATAGAGATGGTGATGACTGATGTGGTAGGGTGGGATGTACTTATGGTGGGATGGATTGTTAAAAAAATTAAAAAATAATTATTTTGTTATTAAAAATTAGGATGACTCATAGTGTTTACTAGGATGCTTAACATCATCAGTCACCATATATGAGTCGCATTCTGAGAGCGGTTTAACAAATTAGAGAGATTGAGGTTGCAGTTCAAATCAATTATCCATTGTGTATTTGTAGGTTCCGTACATACACAAAAGATGGTGGAGATGAACTGTCACCTTATTCTGTCTAATTAGACAGATTTTTGGGCCAGTCCTAAAATCATTTTCAATTTTATTTTGAGGGTAGCATTTCAGGGAATTACATTCCATTTCACAGCTGCATGTAATGTAAATTTTTTTTGAACTATGAAGACTAATTTTTATGACTGATTTTACTCTGATGAATTAGAAATTTACTGAAGATTTTTCTCTGAGAAATGAAAATCATGAATCCAATGAGTCACCCAAGTGGACGCATCCGTACGTCCACACGTCTATGAAAACATGAATATTCCTTTCCTGTCAATAGGATTTTTCCAAGTGAGATGTGCGAATCAATGAAAGCCTCGATCATGTTAATCATCCTAGAGGGTACAAGGTCAGGGCTGGTTTCACAAAATTAACAAGCAAATACGTCCCGCTCTTAACGGTAGAAGGATGATAAGTTGGTGCACCAAGAAGCAATACACCTGCTGAGCTGAGCTCATTTAAACAGCAACAGTTTACGCTTACAGATTTACATGTACATGCTTATATATGTAGAGGCCGGATCGTTCATTTTTCACCTATTAAATTTGGATCAATTTTTACTAGCGTTAGAAGTTTTAGAATGAGGTGATTTTTTGTGAAGATGATCTGCACGGTGCGGAGAACATTGTCACAAAAAATCAGTCCTTAGATCAACCGTATATAGACCCCACAACACGCTGCAAATGTAATCTGTACATTTAAGCCTGTAAGTGGATCCTACCTCACATGTATATATAAATCCAAGCATAAAATATACATCTGATTTGGCTTCTTTTTTTTTTTGGTCTGCTGAGAAAAGTCATACTGAGTAGTGATTATTAGAGCAGTGCCAGTCATGTGCCTCAAACCCACTAAAATTTGATTTGGGTTTGAGGTTTAAGGGTAGGACATGGCTAGCGGGATGCTGGACATTCTCGCGGAAATGTTCCGCGGTCCATTACAGCACCAACCGACGTGTGGTTCATCTCTCTTTCTTCTTGGTTTTTGTTGTATGAAACACAAGATACACACCACGTTCTTACTCTTCAAAGAACCCATGACGTGTACATTTCATCAACCTCTCGATGGACCCACACACCAAACAAACATGATCCCACATATACAAAGAAACATAAAAAAGACCACTTTTTGTGAAAGAATTTTGGGGTTTGAATTTGGCACACAACATTTACGCGATCTGTCGCGGAACATTTTTTCGTCATGAAAATGTTACGCGACAGGTCGCATAACATTTACGCGGAGTGGGCTTGTCACGTTAAAGTTACGCATCGCGTGAATTTTCTGCGAGTGCCCTTAACCTTAGCAATCAAGGATTAATAGTCTTTGCCAACCCTATCATCAAATACAATTTTTTTCAATTCTTCAGCAAAAGAACTTGGGATAACTTCTTAGAATTCAGATGTGGGGTATATATAAAAAAGCAAGATGATTATCTGCTGCTCTATTTTGTTTTACGTTAGATATGTTGAATATCAAAGAACTCAAGGTCGTATCTAAGCATATGTGGCATAAGCAACTGCATAGGCTCCAAATTAAAATTAACATTTAAAAAAAGAATCTTTTACTTGGTGGAACTAAAAGTTGGCAATCAATCTAGAAAAAATGAGGGTTTTTCCGCCCAATAAGTGTTAAAACTTTTGGGCACAAAAATTAGATTTACGTAATGCTTGATTACAAGCATCGTGAATGGTTTCTCATAATGTTATTAAACTTTCTAACCCAATCAAATATTCGTTTAAATTAATAATTTTTGTGGACATATCACAAATAACCAAAATTTTAAAGGCCGAGGTTAGAAGTTTTAGAATGATGTAAGTTTTGATGAGGATTATCTATATACTGAGGAGATCATCATCGTCAAAAACTAGCTTTAGCTTGAATCATAACTTTATGGGCCCCATAAAAGACCTTGTCTTAAAATTGTCGGCAAAACTTTGATTGGGGAACTTGATGTTTTGGCAAAATTCATATATACTTTCATATAATATTTTGTCTGATAAGTGGATATATATATATATATATATCTTGTATATAGTCCCCGAGTTGTATGATATGCTAGGTGGCTACTTAAACAGATATGACTCCTCGTTCATCTTCCCTTTGACAAATAAATCTTTGGCTCTGGCCTTTCCGAAGAATAAAATCAGACTTTAGAAAGACGGCCTCTTTTATTTTTATTTTTTTTTTCTTAAAAAATTAAAAAGAAAACAGAAAAAAGAAGAAGAAGAAAATCAACTTCTGCTCATAAAATTGTACAGAATTTGTAGAAAGGTATATAATAATTTGTTAACTAAAAGTATAACAATTTCTTTATTAGATTGTAATAATACTACAAATTATTAATTTCCATTAAAATCTGCTTATTTTGGGGAATATAATTAATTCCCAAGCTAATTAATGTACTACTCCAAGCTCATTTAGGAGATAGAGAAAGAGTATTTATGTATGTATGTATGCATGTAGGTTAACATTTATACACANCCTGAGTGCAAAGTCCCTGGCAAAGATTCCGTCTATGTTGCCGGATAAAGGTGGTGGGATACCATTTATTAACAGTAATCCAACGGCTCCTTTACCTACAGGTGAAACTAATGCGGCTATCCTACGCCAATTGCCAGCATCTGGTCATGGAAGGCAGGTGCCCTTGTCCTCTTTTACTAGATTTTGAGCCTCAAAATCCCTAACTCCACGTAGAAGAACAATGCACCACCATCATCAGAAAATTGGCTTGGCTGCCCTAGAAAATGAGAAAGTATCGCACCATACGATAATGCAAGCACACAGAGCTTCTGTCTCTCTTCTATTTCACTGTCTTTCTCTCCGCCATCTCTCTCTATTAGGGCTTGTTTAATTCATTTGATTTAGGATAAGACTCTGTATATCTTCATGTTCTAAAACTTTTCAAGATGGAAAAGTGGTTTAACTTAGAAAGATTTTCTTCATGGGTTATTTAAATATTTTGGTTATTTTGTGGAATTTCTTCCTGGATTTGGTTTTAAACCTCGTTTGTTTATTGAAATTGTTAGTATGAGCTTGTCACTATTTTTTACTTAATCTTGAGGTTTTGGAATCATGATCTTGAGGAAGAAAAAAAAATAAAAATAAAGAAAAAGTCTGTCGGTGAAGAGAAACTTTGAATATCTTGGCACGATTTCCAATTAAAAGGCACTGGGAGATTAATTTCTTTTTTTTCTTGAGTCTCTCTCTCAAATGAGTACAACACGTGACGCTTGAGTGATGGGTACTTTGGTCTTAAAATTTGACGTGTGAGTCGTACATACACCAACAGACGGTCTCACGATGGAAACCATCAAATCGAGGGGGTAAGTTAATTATCAGATTTTTGAGGGGGGTAAGTTCAAGGAGCTAATAATTCTGAGGGAGTAAATTAAATTAACCCTAATAAAAACTACGGTGCTATTGCGATTGGAGGAAATTGAGAAAAAACCTAAACCGAATAGTTGTGGGGCTAGTTGGATGCGATCCAAGGGTTAAAATTTAGTGAATATATTTTTCTCACCATGTAGATCATCCTCACAAAATATTAGCCCATTTTAAAACTTCGAAGTCCCTAAAAAATTTATTGGAAGTTGATTGAAAATCAACGGTGAAGAGAACGTGCTCACCAAATTTCAGCTCTTGGATCGGATGCAACTCAAACCCACAACCATTAGGTTTGGATTTTGTTCCTACCCTTTCGATCCCAACATTTTCCTTAATGAAATGAAAAATTAGGCCTTTCTCATTCGGTTGTTACGTCTTTGTAAACGTAAAAATCCTAATCTTTTTTATATTCTTCTTTAGTTCATCGGTTCATCTCTCTCCCAAAATTATCTACACTTCTCTCTCCCCTAGTTTTGTAGGCACCATAGCTTGTGCTTGGGACCTGAAGTAGCAACTACAACACATTCCTCATATATAAATTATTATATCTAAAATTTAACTCATTATAAAACTTCTAAATCCATCAAATGTTCATCAAAAATTAACAGAAAAAAATAATTAAATTATGTCTATTTATTAAAGGATGATTCGAGGGGCTTAAAGGTTTTAGAATGGTTGATTTTCAAGTATGATGCTCTACATTGTGAGAAGAATATCCTCACCATACATTATTTATTGACTCATTAGATAATCTGTATGTGGATCCCACACAAAAAAGTGGTGCAATAGACCATGCTGCAATATCCCTTTCTCTATATATAGGGGCCCCATCTCTATGAGTTCGCCTCGGGCCTCCAAATGTCAGAGACGGCTATCCATGGCCGAGAGAGAGAGAGGAGAGAGAGAGAGAGAGAGAGAGAGAGAGAGGAAATCAGGGATAAATGGGATTTTGTATTAATTTTGTTCTAGGTCACGCGTGAACTATTAGATTATGTTTGGGATTTTACTCATAAAAAAAATGCGAAAAATGATATTGGGACCGACCCTTTAATCTGTCCAGCTGAACAGATTGAGGTGGCACCCAATATCAACCACACATTGTGTATTTATGAGGTCCACACATACACAGTGAATGGTAGATGAAGAGTGCCACCTCAATCTTTTCAACTAGATAGATTAAAAGGCCGGTCTCAATAGCAACTCTCAAAAAAAGCTAGCTACCTTTCCTACTACACCAATTTTGAAGATTTTTGATTGTCAACCCCATGCAAGACCCAAATTGTGTGCGCAAGATGCAGATATGGCTTGCAACTTGCAAAGGTTATCTAATAACTCCCTAGTTTCACAAAGGTTCCTCCAATGGAATAACCTCACCAACAAGTCTAGTATATAAGAAACATAATAGGGTAGTTTAAGTAAAAAAGTTTTTGCTATTAAAAAAAAAAAAGTCAAAAAGTTCTTAAAATAAAAATTTACGGCCTCCTATTTCCACACAATTTTTTAATAAGTCTTATTGGACTTAAAGTAATGGGCCAGCCCAGTGGAGCCCATAGAGTCATGGACGGGTTTTAAGAACCTAGCCCAGGTACCCAGGTGTGGTTCTAAAGCCATTCTAGATACAAGGATCCGGATTTAAGTTCGACTTTCAAACGCCTAGCTACAGGAATTCAAAATTTAAATTACACAGACAATGTAGGAAATAATTAACGTTGGAGAAATCATGGAAAATATATTATTTACTATTTTTATCCGAAAATATGGATATTATTTCTTATTTTTCTATGATCATCTTCATCAACGAAAAATTCGATCCTTTCCTTTTTCAAAATAAAAAAGATAATAGTCCCTAGTCCCCACAAAATCTCTCCCTAAAATCTCTTGTCCAAACAGATTATAAGATTATTTTCTATTTATTTTTATTCTTTATCCAATAAGAACAGATTGAATTTTTCATTAATGGAGGAGATCATATATATTATTTTTATTCCTTCTCAAAAAAACAAAAAACAAAATTATTTAATTAATTAAAGGAGATATTATATCCGTAATTAACACTTAAAACACGCTCATACTACCACTAAAAATTCAACCATTAATAAAACTTTCGATCGCCAAGCGACCAGAGGGCACAAAAAGGTTTTAATCAATTAAAGAAGAAGATTTAACCATGGCCAAGCTTCTTTCTCTCAATTCAGTACTACTTCCTATTTGTTATTCTTTTCAACTCAGGTATTGTTGTGTTTTTTATCTATCTATAACAAATCCTTATATATTGTTATTCATACAGTGTGTTTACAATTGTCTGTGACGTCCACATAAAAAAGATACATGGTTGATTTTAAAATAAGATATTTTTTTT
>MVGT01002861.1:58298-106918 GCA_002174775.1 Macleaya cordata
TATTTTATAATCCGTTCATATATAATTCCACATATAAATCTAAAAACAACGAGGGAGGTTATTGCACCCCCTCTTAGAACACCTCCTTATAACGCCCCCTCCTATGGGGCCTACATACGATGGATCCAAGGACTGATTTTTTTTTATAGGATGTTCTTCTCAGTATGTATATCATCTTATTAAAAAATCAGTCTGTTCTAAAACTTTTAACCCCCTTGAATTACTTATCAAAAATTGATAACTATTTGGCCCCTCAAATAGTTACTAAATAGTTACTAATTTTCAAAGGTTAATTTGAAGGGGTTAGATGTTTTAGAACGAACTAATTTTTTAATATGATGATATACATATTGAGAAGAACATCTCATAAAAAAATTAGCCCTTGGATGCATCGTATGAAGGCCCCACAGGAGGGGGCATTATAAGGGGGCGTTCTAAGAGGGGGTGCAATAACCTCCCTCAAAAACAACATTTAATTGGGTTAGAATAGTCTTAGATTGGGGTGATTTTATGTGAGGATGATCTATGTAAGGTGCGAAAAATATCCTCACTAAAAAATAACCCTTGGATCATCTCCATTTATGCCCCACAAAAATCTTGGCAAAATAAACTTAGCAAAGTATCTGTCCTCCTTATTTATTCTCGTCAAATTATGATTCTTTATCTATTGACCTTCAGGATTTTAACTAAGAGAAACGATCCGCTTACATCATTATTCTAATATCACTTAGTTACAGTATCCTGAGAGTCCCACATGAAGATGTACTAAGGCGAGCTGATTTCTGGTAAGGATGTGCTTATCATAATGTAGATCATCCTCACAAAAAATTAGTCTATTCTAAAACTTGTAGCCCTATAATCCAATGATTGAACATCAACAGTAATTGAGTCGTTCAATTTAATGTTAAATTGACATCCATTGAAGGTAGGGTTACAAATATTAGAATAAGTTGATTTTAGGTAAAAATGATTTACATGATGTGTAGAACATTCTCACCGATTATTGGTCTTTAGTTCATCTTTATGTGAGTCCCACGAGCCACTAAAACCGCATTGCAAGAAAAACGATATAAGCAGATTCCCTCCTCTTTTAACTAATTAATTGAACATATGAATGAGCTACGCGGTGTAAATACATGCAGGTGGACTACTGATGATGACAAAGGTTGCCAAGGTGGATGCTGATTGTCTGGATTCATGGCCTGATGACCATTGCATCCCCGAATCCTGCAAGGCAGACTGCGTGCAGAGATATGGAATATCTGCGGCGGTGATATCGTACTGCAATGTGGTGGCACCTGGCGGGCCCGACACTGAGCTCTACACTGTATGCGTCTGCCAATATAAATGTTGATTTCTCTCATGCTAATAACATACATTCATGAAAAATTACATACCATTTTACTATTAATAAAATCATTATATTATAAGAGTCTTTCCTCTCCTAAATATTTTACCAGGGTCAGGGACAGGGTTAGGGTCAGGGACAGGTTCTTATTGGGACATATGAGTGAGGAGTCTGATTTCCAAATTGATGGGCATTTGCGCAGCAAGGGCATTCTGCACATGATAATTTTATTTTGGCTTGGACTTGTTGCACGCTATTCTTTCTCACAAAGCCCGATATCTTTTCTTTATTTATATCTTAATTATTTTTACACTTTGTTTATATTGTTGTATAGAGCCATATTATGACTTGATTTTAAGCGCGCATGATATCTTCATAATGTAGACAATTTTTAAAATAACTTACATTATTATAAATTTTTTAGCACTACTAAAACTTGAACTAATTCTAACTATATATAAGATAAATAATTCAAATTCAACATTTGAATTAACTTTAGAAGGCCGAGATTAAAATTATTTAAACAATGTGAATTAATGCGAGGACTATTTTAGTGGTGAAGAGACCGTCCTCACAAAAAATCAGTCACTAGATCATTCTATGTGGTCCCTATAAATTATTGTAAATAAAATGTAACAATATTTAGTGGGGGCATTTTGAGAATAAGGGGTGAAGCGAAGCTTCGCCTTTTTTCAATATATTTATATTCTTTTGTTAATATTGCCTGAACAAATCTGAACCTAAATTCTACCAGCATCCAAATTTCTAATCTCACTAAAAAGAGTCCCACAAAAATAAAATAAACATATATCTTTAAACATCATATATTGGGCTTTTGATCCCTTGAGAGGGATGAAATAGACGTTTAATCTAGTAAAGTTTCGAAATAGATGTTTCAACTAAGCTTGTTGTAAAATAAAAATGTTGTAATTTTTCAAATGCGAGTCAGTTTTTCAGAAAAATTATATTTCTGAAAAATATTCGTCCAAATCTTCGAAATAAAATCGGACAACAACTTTTTCTTAAAAATAAATTCTTTACACAGTATGCAAATTTAAATTGAGAACGGTACACGGACATGCTTAAATAGACATTGCTTATGGGGCCCACATGAAGTTGATCAAATGGCTGATTTTTAGTGAGGATGTTATCTTCACCATATAGATTATCCTAACAAAAAAAAATCAATCTATTCTAAAATTTCTAGCCCTATTAATTATTATTATTATAGTAGAGAGAAATGAGAGAGAGTCCATACAAATCTCACCATTTTGAGGAGGATTTGGCTAGCTCAAATTTTCTTCATAAATCTTCAATAAAGTACATGGAAGTCCATCAACTCACAAATCCACTATTTTGAATTCTACAACTACCCACATGAGACTTCTATAGACTTCGTCAAAGTTCACAAACATCAACATAGAAATTCTATAGACTTTGATAAAGTCCACAACCATCAACATGGGATTTCTATGGACTTCATCAAAGTCTACAACCCAAAATAAGGTAGTTATATGGACTTCGATAAAGTCCACAATCGCACACCCATGAATTTCATGAGTCTATAAGAGTCCATTTAAATCTTAATTGACTACCTTGTAAGTTTTTAAGAGCATTAAATGAAATGTGACCAACAGATGGATGAGATTTGGGTATTTTATTTTTGAGATACACCCCAGATAAATTGGGCCTCGAGGTTTAGTACTAAAAAAAAAAGAAATCTTATAAGCCCTTCTCCACTCACCCGAGAATTACACCTATTAAATTTAGGGGTTTTGTAAAAAAAGTCCCTGAAAAAAGTCATTGTAATTTTAATCTTTATTTTATAAATTTAGTCCCTACTTTTATGACTTTTATGTCCAAAACTAAGGACTAAACTTATAAAAAAGGATTAAAATCACAATGTCTTTTTTTATGAACTATTTTTACATTTTCCATTAAATTTACCTACTGACGTAGAGAGAATTAGAAGTGCATTCAAACCACTTTGTCTTTTCAAATTTAATTGGAGATACACCAGTGAATAACTTTAATGGGCAGTATGCACGGTTAAGTTTAAAGTGTTTTCAAATATTATTTAGATCCACACGGCTTCACCCAAAACATTAATGTGCAATTTTGGTAAAAAGAAATTTTTGCTGCACCTAAGTTGCATTGGTGTGGCTGGGATTTAATCCCTCAATAAATAAATAGTCAACATGCCAATTATAACTCTAAAAATCTATATAATAAACGAGGACCAGAGCCCAAAACACACGTATATAAGGACTAATTTTTTATAGTGAAGATGTTTTCCTGGCCATATAAATCAACTTTATTGGAAATCAGATCCAACATTCTAAAGTTTACAATCTCAATAGAAAATAAAACAAAAACAAAGAAGGAAAATGAAATAGAAAATAACCTGAGAAGAACAATAAAGGACAACTAGGGATAAGTACGAAAACTTGGCCATCTTTAACCTGCAAAAACTTGTAGAGGTGTACAGTATTTCTTTTCTTTTTTTTTCATATAAACCCTACGTGCCATAATAGTTATATGGATGGGAGTTTTAGAGAGGATTTTTGTGGGGATTAAAAATTTGTTATGAAACTAGTTAGATTTTTTAACGTGTTTTCTAACTAGTTTTTCAATAACTTTATAGTCCTACAAAATCCCTCCGTAAAATTTTCTATTCAAACAGACTATATAATAGGACAAAGGATTTGGGGGAGGAATTTTGTAGGGACCAGGGATTTAGTAGAAAAATCATGTTATATTTTTCCTCAAAATCCCTGGTCCCCACCCTCCCTAAAATACCTTGTCCAAACAAACTATAAGTGAATTTTCATCTAAGCGGATTCTTCATCTGTCTTTAATTAATTGCAATTTGCATGTATATATGCATGAACTACGTATGTGGTGCGTACACGCAGGTGGACTACTGATGATGATTAGGGTGTCCAAGGTGAATGCTGATTGTGTGGATTCATTTCCTCAGCCTAATGACCTTTGTGACGCCGAAGCCTGCAAGGAACAATGCTTGCAGGCACGTGGGTCTGATGCCCTGTTATGGTACTGCAATGTGATGCCCAGCACTCTCAAACCTGCTTGCATGTGCCAGTACAAATGTTGATCTCTCTCTCTCTCTTGTACTAGGGCACGATATTGATCGTGAAAAATTACGTTCCCTTTAACATTTAATAATAAAAGATTATATTATAAGTCTTTTCTCTCTCGCAACGAATTTTATAGATGTTCCTTGTATATTATTTTTGTCGTTAAAACAAATTTATTGAATGAAAAGATATCAGTACATCTTCAATAACTCAATGCGAGTCGAAGTCACCACAAACATCCAACCGAAAAAAACACCAACTCAAGGGGGGGTTCATAGAGCAATTAATTTCAATGAACGACCAATCTTTCAGTTTGTTCCGTGTCTATATTTCTTGTACCAATATGCACATCGATGATGGGTTTGGTTTCAAATATGTTCAAAAAAAGAAGAAAGAAAGATGGATTTGGTTTCAAATACTAATGGCAATTGGGCGCCCAACAAGGGCATTTTGCACATGTTGATTGTTGGATACATAGACATAAAATTTTTCAATATTTTCGAAGTCGGTTGTAATTGATGCACATAAACGAATCAAAATACCATCAGCATTAAATTAATAATCTATTTTTTTTTTTAGAGCTGGGTAAAATTCTCCAAGCTCTAAAAAAAAGTATATAAATTGGCCATTGCTAAGTCTTCAAACTTGAAAAAGTAAAAAAATAACTTTACACAAGCAGATTTTACTACCTCATCCTGGAAATCATCCTGAGAGTCATCCTAGGAGTGCTTCTGGCATTATTCAAAAAACAAAACTATACCAGTTGTGTTAGTTAAAATCCAATTTAATTTGAAGCATTGAGTTCGATACACAAAATTTTCAATATTCTCTTTCTCTCTCTCTCTCTTATATTTTCTATTACAGTGTTAGCCAAAAGAGTGTACAATATCACCAAGAGTTCGCGGTAAATTGTCAGAATTGTTGTTTGCCAATTCACACGAGGCTTGTTGTATCCTAGAAGCGGTTTGCGAGTACTCCCGTCAACAAACTCATTAATTTGAGTGGGAGCAAATAACGCTTTAAAAAAAGCATTCACCACACGCCTCAAGCCAGCCATTTAGTTTTTTCGTATTCTCCATTACTTTCTATAAAATTTCTAACACACAAAGTATGTTAATTGTTATTAAGCAAGGGAGTGTGGGCTTATGGATTTGGGATTCATTAGAAGCCCAATCCAATTAATTAAATTACCAATTTTATGAGCACTACAGATTTTCTAGTTCGTTGGCTTATTTTGATTTTGACTCAAATCTAATTGAGCACTAAAATTGTTTTTGGCAGGCTAAAAAAATAGGAAGAAACAAAAAAAAAACCACTTCTCTCACTCTCACTTTTATGATTGATTATTACAAGTAATTATACATATTAATTAAAAATGTAAGAAACTATTATTTATTTTTTTATTATAATTAATAAATATATTAATTCATAAATAATCATAAATATGATTAATTAATATTATCAAATTTAAAATAAATATACATTAAAAATTATTATTACTAGTAAAATATTAATTATTAAATATATAAATAGTTATGCTTGATAATTAATAAAAAATTATTAATAATAACAAATATTATTTATTTCTAGCCGTTACTTTTACTTATTATTATTAATAAATATAATAATTTATAATAATATCCTNTATAATTAATAAATATATTAATTCATAAATAATCATAAATATGATAAATCAATATTATCAAATTTAAAATAAATATACATTAAAAACTATTATTAATATTAATAAATTTATATTTAAAACTAATATTATTAATATTTTTTAATAATTAATAATATAAATAGATTATGATTGATAAATAATAAAAATTATATTAATTATCAAGAGTGTGCAGGACTCTACAGAAGTTTGTTGGAGTCTGTAGGACTCTACAACAAGAGTCCGCATGAGTCTATAAGAGTCCGCAGGGCTCTGCAGCAAGAGTCCGCAGGAGTCCAAATGAGTCTGTCAAAATTCGTTGAAGTCCATCACTTTCAAGACTCTGCGAAAGTCCACAAAAGTTATAATTAAATATCCCCCTATAAAAAATATAAATAATTAAAAAGAAAATGTCAGATTGCTTTCTTTATAGAAAATTTTACACTTACTCCTAATTCTACCACTTAAAGTTACTCACTGATGTATCTCTAAAAAAAATTAGAGAGAGAAAGTGATTTGAATGCCCTTCTAATTCTCTCTAAATTTAATTGATGACACATTTTAGTGGGTTCGATTTCTTTATAAGCCGCAATTTTCTACTAAAAATTTAATATTAAATACCCTCATTAAACACCTATAAACACACATGATGAACAGTCTTTAATAGCACAGTTTCCAAAATATTGAAAAAATCTTATTTACACAGGTACACCACAATTAATTTTATTAAAACCAACCACTCTAAAAATACAAGTTTACTTGAAGAAATTAATTTTTGGTGCACCTGCTAGTAAATAAATAGTGGTCACGCTAATAATTCTAAAAAGAAAATCTTTTGAAATTTTTTTTTTTGGATTATCTCTATATGGATCCTACAAAAAATTTTCTCGAAAATTCCACTAAAAGATTTTCCCATAACATTACTCTTCTAAAAAAATCTATATAATACGTCTAAACCAGCGGGAAAAAAAAATTACTGTACACCTCTAGAAGTTTTAGCAGGTTAAAAAGATGGCCAAGTTTTCCAACTTTTTCTTCCTATTTGTCCTCTATCTTTCCTTCACAGGTAATTTTCTTTTTAATTTTGTTTTGCTTTCTAATCTTCTATATATTCTGATCAAATGATGATTTTGTATATGTCTATTGAATTTTAGGATTTAAACTAATTGCATGCAAATATTTACGTTCATGCATGTGTTTAATACATATATATATATGCATGCAGGTGGACTACTGATAATGAGGGTTGCTAAGGTATCCGGATGTGAGGAAAATTGGGTTGGGGCATGCGACAAACAGGGCTGCATTGCAAGATGCTTGCAGGCACATGGAGCAGCTGCCCGAAGAGCATGGTGCAATGTACTAGGGGGCGGATTTCCCAAGATCACTGAATGCGTCTGCGAGTACCGGTGTTGATCACTGTCACATATGCATGCAAACATGCTGTACTAGGGTTCCATATTCATCAAAAGTGAAATAAATACTTAAAAGATTATACAACAATAAGAAGTAAAAGATTATATAATAAGAATCTTCTTTCTTAATTTGGTTTCATAGACTTATATTGATTTCCGTATTTTTCAAGTTTGTTGTAATTGATGAACAAAACCAGATCTAAATTCTACCAGCTACCATTGAATTACTGATTTCATTAGAAACAGGTTCACTTTTTTCAAAAAAACGAAAAAGAAAAATTACTATAAATTGATTTGTGTGTAGATCACTCTCATGCACAAAAAATCATATCATTCAATAGCTCCCATTCAAAGTAAAGTTGACAAAAATCAACGGTTATTGAGCGATCCATTTTACACAACCACGTAGAACCCACATGAAAATGATCTATGAGATGATTTATGTTGATCGATAATAATGCACTCACCATGTAGTCATGTGGATCAATCTCACAATTAGAAATTACATCATTGTAAAAAATTTTAAAATTACTGTTGAAAGTTTCATAATGGGCTAGAAGTTTTAGAATTAGGTGAATTTTTGGTGAGGATGATTTACATGGCGAGGAGATCATCCTCAGTGAAACTCGTCTCTTAGTTCATCTCCATGTGAGCTACACATATGCAGCTATATGAAAACTATGTAAAATGGACCTAATTAAAAAGATCCATTCTCTCTATATAGAGGAGTTATACCTATGCGTGGGTGTTGTGCATGTTTCTTGTGCAAGGTTTGTTGTTCATTAAGTTTATGTTCCTTTTGCTCGGTATACTACTAATTAAATAAAATCATGCGCATTAGAGGGTAACACTTCACTTTTTTTCTATTAGCATCATACTTAATCTTATACCTCGTTTACGTCTGCCGTGAAGCATAATGATGAACTAAGAGATGATTTTGATCAATACTTAAAAAAAAAAGCATACATCTTTACGTGGGCCCTATTGATAAGTGTAAGAAGTGTGCAGATATGATAGGGTGGGTGGAGGTTGGAACATGTGGATTTATAGTAGTACAGATATAGCTAGGCTAACCAAGAATGTGTTAGCAAGTTCTTGGTAATGACCTAAGTAACTAGAGTATAGAGCGATAGGGGAAGCGTTGGAGCGACCAATTATAAAAAATTTAATGTTTCGAAAGCCTTCTAAAACGTCCGTATATGTGTATATGTTTATAGTGCAAAATACTTAAAATTTTAATATTTTTTATTAGCTTCAAAGTTTTAAAATGATGTGATTTATAGTGAGAGATTAACTTCACAAGAATCAGCCCTTAAATCTTCTTCACGGTCGCCCACAAGATAGTGTAAGAAGAGCGTAAGCATAAATTGCACGTATCATATGAACAAAAGAATCTAGGGTAGAAAAATCTATATATCTATCTATATTTATATTTATATTATTATAATGCAAATATTTAAGGTGAAACTTTTTCGATAAAACTTTCAAAATTACCCTTTGTATTGATTTTTTATAAGCAAAGTGGATGGAAAAGGTAGTAAATTCTATATTCAATTAAGGGCATACATGATATTTACTAAACACTAAGCATTGAATAGTTCCACAACCCATTAATTAGACGATCCACCCCACACGCACTTCGCACGTGTAAGTTGGCTATCCAAACGCATGTGCATTCCCTCCATTTGCTATACGCGCACTCCCATAAATTTACTTTGCCCCTTACAAATGCGAGAATTAGTAAATTATGCTGCAAATTTTTGGTAAAGATGATCTATGTGGTGGAGATCATCTTTTCAAGAAATCAACTTTTCAATCAACTTCAAAGTCCTCACAAAATAATATAAAAAGAGTGTCACCATAAACTGCACGTATCATATAGAAAAATCTATCTAGTGAATAAATATAGTCCATTTTGACTTTTGTTCTATTTGAAGGATATAAGTATTTAATATCCTTGAAAATTTGTCCCTTTTGAATAAAATATTTAATAACCATAGAAATTTGTTGTCTTTAAATGAGTTTTATTTATAACCTTAAGCACTGAGAACGTGCCACAATTGACAATCGGCCAAATATGAGATCAGCGACTATGATTTGGGAGCGGAAGCACGGAGAAGATGAAAACAATAGGGTTTTTAGAGAGATTGTTGTAGAGAAGATGAATCATATGCCAAGAAAAAATAGAAACTCTATAAAAATATATAGGGATTGAGAGGAGTACCTTAAGCACTCAGAAGATGAAAACAAAAGTAGTTTTATCCCAAATGATAGATCCTTTTTAGAGGCGTTTTTAAGAAAATCATGATAAAGATAGAGAAGAGGCAGATTTGAGGGAGAGAAAGGACAGACAATTCTACACTTCAAACATCATCTTAAACTTTGTTTAAAAATAATTTTTGTAAGGACAACAAAAATAAAAAGTCTCAAAAAACATTATAGGCCTAATTATTAGGCCTAATTAAAATGACTTAATTAATAGTATCTTTATTATATTATAATTGAAACCACGCCATGTGACACTACCTTATACAATCTCACAATTTCTTGTAATGTTAAGTTGTCCACGTCAGCGCCTTCCCTCACTCTACGCACTCTCCCCGACTCACACAGAAACTCTCTGTAACTAGATGTGTCCTCTCAGACACTGAGCAGACACTGAGTTTCTGTAGACGTGTCCTATCAAACTATCACTAGCTCTAACCAATGTTTTAAAAATCGGACCGGTAATCGAACCGGAAAAGCTAGTGGGTTGGGTCAATCAGGTTCAACCAGTGGGTTGACCAGTGGGTTAAGTGTCTTTTGAGAAATGCTAAAACACTTAAATAACAATTAGTTGTATAGTAATTATACTGTCATAATGACAACAATTTAATGGTAGAAATGGTAGGAGGTTTGTCACTTTGGGGTCCTAGGTTCAAAACCCAACAAGCTCATTTTTGTAAAATGTAAAAAATTATAACACTTTTAACTTTAAAAAAACCGGTTTAAAAATCGACTGGGTCACCTGGTTCACTGGTTCAACAGCCGGGTCGACCGGTTTACATTTAAAAAGACTATTTTTAAGAAAATTACTGGGTCAATATTGACCCGAACCAGAAATCTGACTGGGTCACCAGTTCACCGGTTGAACCGGCCGGTCCGGTCCGATTTTTAAAACACTGGCTCTAACAAATAGTGCATGCCACGGTTCCAGTAGCGTTTCAAAATCAAACTGTTTTCTTTATAGTTTTTCAAAACCAAAAGTTATGTCGTTAGGAGACGACACACCTGTTTGTAATGTATCGTATAAATTCTTCTTATAATTTATAAGTACTCTTCCTAAATCGTTCCTCAATCTCAATCTATGTTGCTTTTAGGGTCGACGTCTCATTTAAGCGATTAGAGTATACTATATAAATCTACCTTTCTTTAACTCTGCTTCTAAATTTCATCAAAACTCTGCCTCTCTCTATAATAAAAGGTAAATGAAAAAGTAGAAGAATTAGAAAAATAGAAAATCTGGCCATGCCATAATTGGGCCGAAACAGTGATTTTTCAAGGTTCATCATCAGATTCTGGATGTCCCCATGCACGGTTCCCTCGCTAATGTATAACAGATGAGAACGATTTCTTCTTGGCCAATTGTAGATATATATGCACCTCTCTCCCTAGACTCTATATCTCTCTCTCTGAATCTCTTTCTCTTTTTCTCTCTATTTCTGATTTTGTAGTTTTCTTAATGAAAAAAATAATAAGGAACATGCAGTTCATAAGCTTGCACAGTCAATCACCTAACACATGTTAAAAATGCATGCTATATGCTAGTTAACGTATCTCAGACTTCCAAACCCCAATGTATACCCAATTATAGGGCCAAGGAGAACATGGTTTAAAGGCCAAGTTCCAGTGGGGGCGGAGGGAGTTCCGGTGAGGATCACATACTTAACATGTAAATTATCACATCAATTTAAAACCTCTAATTCCATAAACAATTGGGTGATTTATGGGCATCTATTTTCTTAATCTTTCAAAGAAATACTTGGATAATGAAGAGAAAAAAAGGTTTTAAGAACAATTAGGTATATTTTAAATTTCATTATAAATTAATAAGCATAATAATTAACTCACCATATTTGTACAATATTGTAATTTTTTTCTGAATAAATGAGATTATTACCCAAGACCTTCTATAAACAACAATTTTATGGGAGGAATGTACAAAACTGTTGAGCCAAAGGCACATGTGATAGCTGAATGTAATATAAATTTTTTTTTTCATTTTTTAGCAATTTTTTCCTTCTAATTTTATCTTTTTAACAACATGCCTGTGCTTAGCACGGGCTTTTAATACTTGTATATTGTATAAGCTTTGGGCACTACTAATAAAGGAGAATCATAGAAGAATATTATAAAAATAAAATAAAAGAGTTTTGTTAGTTTTAGATTTTTCACTGAATATAGAAGAAAAAATTGTAGATGTTAAAGAAAAGATTTGAAGATGATAAAGATGGAGAAAATCGTGGAGAGATTTAAGGAAGTGATGAGGGTTTAGTGTGAAATATCCATATTATTTAATTTTGAGAGGAATAAGTTAAAATAATATTCTTACATATTTGGGAATAAAAAATATTTCTAATTAAGGATTTTGAATGTAAAAAGTCTCAAAGAAGATAATTAGCTTAATTAAAAGCTTTAAAAAAGACTATTGACTTAATTAATAGTATAGATATTGATAGATGATTATTCTTTTCCTAAAAAAAATTTAAAGAAAATAAAAATATTAAATTTTTTTCGAAAGATTCGTATCTTTGAAAGATTATTGAAAAATTCTGATATTTATTAGACAAATTCAATCTCCTATATAAATTATAACTCACCCTTCACATTTACATTATGATCTCATCTTATATACAGGTCTATAAAACGTCACTAAGGACCACCACACAAACCCAAAAAAAAAACAGTATACGTACTAGTCCTCTAAAAGTTTTTGCAGATTAAAAAGAATCGATGGCCAAGTTTTCCTACTTCCTCCTATTTGTCTTTTATCTTTTTTTCTCAGGTCATTTTCTTTGTAGTTTTGTTTTGTTTTCAGATCTTCTCTACAGTGTTCCTATTATTTATTCTAATGGAATGACTTATTGATTTTGTATTATTATATCTATTGAACTTTAGGATTTCAATTAGGCTGCACTTGGTATTCGGAGAATTTTACAAAATTTTGTAGCCTGCTAAAGTATTGTTGTATTTGCTTTGATATATTGTGGGCGTAGTGATTTCTCACATGATTATCAAATTCCTGTGTTTTATATATTTACATACGTGGGTTCAAGCCTTCTTACGTACGTGCATTTAATGTACAGGTGGACTATTGATGATGACGAGGGTTGCACAAGTGGATGGTTGTGAGGAAAATTTTGTTGGGGCTTGTGACAAAAACAGCTGCATAGCAAAATGCTATCAAACACATGGAAATGCTGCCCGAAGAGCATATTGCAATACACTTGGAGGTGGCTTTCCCATGATTACTCAATGCATTTGCGAGTACCAATGTTGATCTCTTTCATGCATGCAAACATGTAATAGGGTTCCATATTTATAAAAAAGTTACTACAATAAAAAAAAAAGATGAGATTATATAATAAGAATCTTCTCTCTTTGGTTTCATAGACTTATAATGTTTTTAGTATGTTTGAAGTTTGCTGTAATTGATGCACAAAAATGCACAGATCCAAATCTAAATTCTACTATAGTTCATAAATTTTAGGGGAAAAGGATAAAATGTTACTCATGAAAAAGAAAACCCGAGAACGCACCCAGAGAGTACCTAAGGGATAGAAAAGATATAATTAAAGAGATTTAATATACAGTTGATTGCATCACACCTTACCACTAAATCTACAAAGCAATACCCCTCAAAAACCTTATGTTTTGATCCCCATAAGAAGACCATAGACTTAACATAATGTATCATCTCATGCATTTATCATTCCTTACCATAAAAAACTCTACCGAACTTACGCCGTAGGAAGCAAGAAAGTCATCTCAAATCGATGAAGTGAAAGGGCAAATTCAACAACAATATATCTATATATATATACTTTAGGAAAATGGGGTACTTTTTTACAGGTAGTACGGTATATGAAAGAGAGAAAAACTGATGTTTTTTAAATTCAAAATTCTACCCCTTTTAATCTAAAAATTAGATTTTAACAAAATTTATATTATTGTAAAGCATTCTTCAACATTTTCAAAGTGAGACTAGACAACAATACTGATTTTTCTTTTTCTTTTAAAAGCCTAATGCGACCATGCAAATTAGGGGTAGGATTTAGGCGGGTTAAAGGCTTTGGACATGCGCGCAAAGCCCACATTGCACTTCCTTTTTCCAGAATGCCCATTGAACCCACAAAACCCGTAAGGGGTTACCCACGCATGGCCCGATTGGGTTTTCAAGTTTCTCGGGTTCTTCAAGCTAACAATCTACTCACGTAATAAATGAAAGATGGTTTTATAATCTTTTGAGTTTTACTTAATAAGTAAGAAATATTTTTTTTTACTTTACATATAATTAGACAAAGGGAAAGTTTTCTTTTTGGATGTTAATACAACTCCAATCTATATTAGTAATTTAATACAAAAATAATTTTGGGACCGGCCCAAACATATTTGACGTCTAAATAGAGAGATTGGGGTGAAAATTCACATCCACCATCCTCCATGCATGTGTGGGGCCCATAAATACACAATAAATGGCTGATTTGAATTGCCACCTCAATTAATTAGTCTATTGACTCTATTTAGACAGATATTTATCTATTTATATCTTTTAAAATACGTGACAAAATGAAGTTCTTTTTCAATCCACATATTTACGTTTATATATTTATCTATATATAAAAAATTTTCGAGTCCAAGTTGCTCTGGCTGGCAATTATCTCTGCCCATGCTTGCCCAAATTCAACTTTGGATTGGTAAAATAATGCACATACTTGTTCAAATGCTCAACAACTTTTACCCATGCTCGCCCAAATACCAAGTCGGATTCGAGTTGGCAGGATTGACCCAAGCCAAGTCCCACCCTTAATGCAAACCTTAGAGTGCATGAAATAAAAAAAAGAAACTCAAGAATTCGGAAGTTATAATTTGCATAGTTAACAACCAATGCCAATATAGAAGGTGTCGTTTGCATCTTTTGATATTTAATAAAGTCTTAAAATTTATTGTAAATAAATTCAAATGAAGAAATTCATATGTGCAAACTTAAAACTGCATGCAAAGTTTAGTAAACGTCAACTTAAATTTTATTTAAAAATAATTTTGTAGGAAAATCAAAAATAAAAAGTCTCAAAAAAGGTTAGTGGCTTAATTAATAGAACAAGCGTCGCGCATGTGCGTCTTGTTCCTTACTCTCGGAGTAACTGTGGGGAGATAAGAAGAGATTGAGAATAAATTGTGGGGAGGGAAAGAGAATCATAGGAGAATATCATGGAGAAAATAAAAAGATGGAGAAAATCTATAAGAGATTTAAGGTAGTGATGAGGGTTTAGTGTGAAATGTCCATACTGTCCAATTTTGAGGAGCAAAAAGTTACAATAATATCCCTATATATTTGTTGAAAAAAAATATTTTCAAAGATTTTGAATATAAAAAACTTGAGAAAGGCAATTGACTTAACTATTAATTTTTTGAAAGATTCTTATCTTTCAAAGATTATTGAGAAATTTCGATATTTATTATACAAATTCAATTCAAATCTACATTATGATCACATCATATCTCTAGGTCATTACTTACTTTTGTATAATATCATGCTTTCTATTTTCCTCGATTCTATTGCACCATATCATGCCACTAAATCTATAAATAAGTCGGCTAAGGCACAAGAAGACTACTGTAATACAAATTTGGGAGGGGGTTAAAAATGGCCAAGCTTCTTTCCCTCACTCACTACTTCCTAGTTACCCTTTTGATTTTCTCAGGTCATTTTCTTTTTTTTGGTATTTTCGATTTTGTTTTACTTACCGGCCGTTTTCCTAAACATTCTTAAATTTAAATTTAACTACTCCTCCTATCTATAGTTTTTTTTGGAGGCACCTCAACGGAGCTGAGAGGCAATTTTATTAAAAAGTAAAAACAACCATAGCAAGAAGGGGACATTTTTTTTTATGGTTTATTTTGCGCTGAGTATCTGTATTTGTTTAACTTTGAGTAATGCAAGGGGAGATATTTTGATGATACTTTCCGAGAGATTTTTCTTGTAGGACTCACATAGAGATAACTCAAGAGCTAATTTTTTCGGAAAGGCCTCACCAAATAACTTAAAAATTTGCGTTATAATAATATAAATAAATATATATAAATAGATATAGATATAAATTTTAGCATTTTAACTAATTAATTCCATTATTATATATATATGAACTAATAGGTGCGCTTACGCGCATGCATGCAGGTGGAGTCCTGATGATGAGGGTCGCCAAGGTGGAAGGTTGTGAGGAACAATGGCTTGTTGATGCTTGCGACTCCGAACACTGCATGGCAAAATGCTTTCAGAAACATGGATCTGCTGTCTTGTCAGGAAGGTGCAACTACAGTTCACCTGGGAGCGTAAATCAATGCATGTGCCAGTACACATGTTGACATTTCCTCTCCCTACACCTCTTTCTCATGCAAACATATATATGTTAGAAATTTTCAAAATAAATTGTGTTTTATTTGGGGGTTACCGTTGTGTTTCTTCTCCTCAAATACTCTCTTTGAGCCATTGTATTTATTTTTAATCAGTGATATTTTCACACAATTTTTTACTAAAATTATATAATTTAAGTTTGTACTGTCGATTTAATACATCTGAGAATACAAAATGGGTTATATATGGCCGACAACACCGATTTGACGGTTTTAAGTTGACTATTTATTTTATGAAATTTGTACTATGGTTACCTACTATCAATTTGGCCTTGGATATAGTAATTAATTATGTGGAAATATAGTGGCCTTTATTTTATTTTATTTTGTTTACACTAGTAGTCTCCTCTTTTCTTTCCATTTGTTTTAGAAAAAAAAAACTTATCAAACAAATTCCTACCTTTTATGTACACTTTCTCCCCCTTTTTTTTTTAAAAAAAAAATAACCACAAAAGAGATAAAATAGGAAGACTAAGGTTTGTGTCGGCTAGGCCATAAGGTTTTAAAATTTCAATGGTTGTGATCGATTGGTTTTGTTAAAATCCAATGGCTCTAATTGTTTACTAACTCAACAAAAATATGAAAAGTGTGAATCTTGGATAAATTGGAAAGATTTGTTACTATAATTGATTTAAATTCAGAATCTCTTAACAACTAACATATATATTAAAGATTGTATATATATATATAAATTCAGAAAACGTGAGGAGCAAGGGGCACCTATGGTGCGCCACCTCCCTTATGAGGAATCCCCTTATCCTAACAAATTTCGGAAAATTAAGATTTGTTGATGATTTGATGTTAGAAATTCAAAATAAATATATATATATATATAGAGGCCAGGTTATATAGCCTCCTTATATGGCCCCTTTATATAACCTCTCGTTTCTGGGGCTCACATGTAATATATCGAGGGGCTGATTTTTTGAGAGAATAATCTAAATGCGAAGAAAACATAGTTATCCGAAATCAGCCTGTTCTAAAACTTCTAACCTTAAATCGACACGTTTTAAATTAACGGCCAAAATAAAAATTTAAAACTTGCAATTTTTTAAAAGTTAATTTGAGGGGATTAGAAGTTTTAGAATCAGCTGATTTTATTACATGTGAACCTAACCCTATATATATATATATATATACGAGCCTGAAGGCACGCACAATGTGCGTGCTTAATGCGTATTAGCCATTTAATTTTTTAAATATATTATTTTCATTATGCATTTGTAAATAAAATATAATACTAATCTCAAAAAATAACAAAAAATATTAAAATGTATGGCGATTAGTGCAAAAAAAATCACACAATTAGTGTATTGCAAACAGTTGCTAATGTATAGCGCATTCTAATTTACATGCTATAGACCATTACAATGAAAAATAATTCTTATAAGAAGATTATAACAACATTAAGATACATTTAATAATTTTAGTACTTCCTTCAAATGAAAAACAACAAAAAAAGAAGGTAAAAGGTATATAGAGAAACAAAAAATTAAAACTGGACGCTTACCAAACAAATGTGGCATCAAAATTAATCACTTAGGGAACCAGGATTTGCTTCCACTATCAAATTCAAACAAATTATTGATCAGGATAAATAGATGCTTCCTGTCAAACAAAAATACACCAAATTACCACTAATAAATTTAAAGAAGGAAAAAAAATAAACATACATATTGCAGTGTTAGGTTACTTACACTGCTACATGCAAATCTAAAGAGAAGAAGAAGAAGAGAGATAAGGTTCTTTAAATCTACCTAGCATGAGTCCACCCAACATCAAATCTCTCAATTGTTCTTAAAAAAAAACCATAAACATCAACTTGAAAAAAAAAANAAGGTTCTTTAAATCTACCTAGCATGAGTCCACCCAACATCAAATCTCTCAATTGTTCTTAAAAAAAAACCATAAACATCAACTTGAAAAAAAAAAAATTCACGATTTTTTTTTTGAAAGAACCCAATCTCTTAACAGAAATCAGCTTTACCTTGAAAGATTAAAAAAAAAAATTGGCTTATACTTCTACTTTTCCTTTTTCAAGCAGAAAAATTCTGAAATTCAAGTTGATCTTGGATCTCATCTTCTTCTTTAATGTGGGGTAAATTGAGAGTTTAGATTCAATGTGGGTGCACACAGATTTGTGTTGGTTTAAAGAAGAGTACTGGTTAATTTGTAAACTTTTTGTGGTTTACGAATAGTATATAAGATTACCATTTTACCCCTATCATTTTGCATTTGTACTACATATAGTTAGCAAAGATAAGGGCATTATAGGTATATTTAATTAACCGTTGTTCCATTTGAGATAATGGAGAGAGATTGGAGAAAGATAGTGTGAGAGATTTTAGGATAAATTTATGGTTTCTTTGGAGTGTCAAATTCGGTGGTAACTCCCTTCTAAACATAGATTACAATAATTCCCCCATTAGATATGCTTCTATAATTAGGGGTATTTTTAGTCAATCAAAAAAAGGCCAAGACCTCCAATGAAATCAATGAGTAATTAGTTAGGATTCCTTAAAATGTGGGTGTATAACCACTCACGCATCATTCCAAATATTTAAGTGTTTAACTTATTTATATAAATAGGGATAATGGCCAAAACATCCAATACATAATTTTTTTTAATCCATTTAGTACACAAGATTTTTAATAAGACTGAAATACCTTTTTAAAGCTTTTTGAATCCGTTTAGTCCTTTTTAAACTTTTCTAAATCTATTTAGTCCATTCCTTCCTTTTAAATGTTCCTGTTTTACCCTTATTATATTTCCCAATCACCTTTTTGTCTTTTTCAAACTTGTACATCTGTATGAGAGAGAAATGTAGTTATCTTTTTCGTTCTAAACTTTAAAATGATATATCTCTTCAACTAAAATTCAGATTTTGACAAAATTCATATATTTGGAAAGCACTTTTTGAGATCTTTGAAACTAGACCAATCAAGAATGGTTTTTGAAAAAAAAATTCACGAAATTTATTCAACTAAAATTCGAATTTTGACAAAATTCATATATTTGGAAAGCACTTTTTGAGATCTTTGAAACTAGACCAATCAAGAATGGTTTTTGAAAAAAAAAATTCACGAAATTTATTCATGCAAAAACGTTTTTGCATATGAGTTCATGCAAAAATGTTTTTACATATGCTAAATCATTATGTGAAACATTTTTGCATAGATCTATGCTAAATCATCTGTGAAACATGATTTTGCATAGTTCTTGCAAAAATATTTTTGTATAATTCTATGCAAAAATATTTTTGCATAATTCTATGCAAAAATGTTTTTGCATGAATTTTATGCCATACAAAAACGTTTTTGCATAGATCCATGTTGAATTTTTTCTTCTTCTCTCTTCTATATCTTTCTGTTCTTTTTCCTCTTCTTTCTCTTTCTTTTCTTTTCTCTCTCTCACTCTCACATCCTTCTCTTCTCTCTCTATCTTCTCTTTTCCTTCTTTTCTTTCTTTTCCTTTCTATTTTTTTTCCTAATCAGATTTTTCTCCATTCTCTCTTATTCTCTTCTCTCTATCTCCTATATTTTCCCTCTTCTCTATCCCGATCTCTCTCTCTCTCGGTGGTGATGGTAGAAATTATATGTCTCTCTTTCTCTCTCATCATCATCAAGATATTTTGTTGACTGGTGAGTGATCGATCAATCGAACCAAAAGAAACAAGTGAAGATCGAATGCAACAAAGCTTATTAATGTAGAGAGAAACAGTTCGGTCAAATTTTGATTTCTATAACTAATTAGTTAAAGGGCAGATCTGTCTAAATTTTATTTTTGGACTAAATGACTCATATAAAATTTGGTGGACTAAACAAATTGAATTAAAGTCATAATGGATGTATTGGACGATCTCCCTTATAAATATCAATGATATTTGAAGTAATCTTTGTAGGAGACCAGACCATCCAACGAAATAACTACCTAGAAGGGGTATTCCTTATATATATATATATATATATATTTAAACGAAACCAAACATTATATAGAAATAGGCCCATTCACCTGAGCTAATAAGGCTACAGAAATGTAATAGTACTAGTTACACCAGATTTAACATAATTAACAAAAGTTTTAACCAAAGATCTGTCTCTGACAGCTAATAGAGTATTCACTTCCTGCATTGAGTCCCTATTTCTCCATCCCACTTTCATGCTTGAATCTTTCAAGTTTTTGATCAACTGCCGGTCATCGCATTCCACCAAAAAATTTGAAGTCCCAGATGTGCCGCCCAGTTTAGAGATTCCTCAACAACTGTAGGAGAAGCTTTTGGAACCTTGGCAAGTGGCTGCTTCATCACAAATAACAACCCCAACTAACACGCAATGGGCTTAGGCCTCACATCACAATAAATGGCTTCGTAGCGGGCCTGTTTTGGGCCCATGGGCATCAGGCCCAAATCCGGGTCCAACCCATATGGAAATTCTAGGGTGTAACATTATTATTTCACCTATTTTTTCCAACATGTATTAGGGGGATTTTGATATTTGAATCCAAAAAATGATGTCAATTTTCAGACATCAAATCCTTAAGTGCCATTCTAAAAGTTTGTAAGGATCGATGTTCTCCTCACTATATAGATCATCCTCTCAAAAAATTAGTCTATTTTAAAACTTTTTATCCAATAAAAAGTTGATTGTAAGTTGATGAAAAATATAAAACGGTGAGAAATAGAGATAATTTTTTTATCTCTTTCTCTCTTCTCACACTGTGATAGCGGTGGAGTGGGGTGGTGGTGGTGACGGTAGGAAGATGATGGTGATGGTAGAGGAGGTCGAGTGGTGGAGATGGTGATGATGGTGATGATGGTGGAGGAAGGGAAATTTACTAGTTTTTTTTTATTGGGAAAGGTGGTGGTGATTAGGAAAGTTTAAGGAGAGAAAGGGGTAATAATCCCCTTTGCTAAAAGTAATGTTTCCCCTCATCTGTTTTTCATTTTTTTTTACCCCTTTAACCAAGTTTTCCCCGTCTAATATTGTTTTCATAATAACATCATCCTCTTAATTTTGTAAGCCAAAAGTAAATCTCTGGTAGTTACCGAAGTCAATAGTCAAGATTGGCAGTCTAATTAAATTTTGTGGAAAGATGGGGAGGAAAATATACAAAAAAACGCTTGTTATTTTCAGTGAGTTCACCATAAAGCTAATAAAATACTGTTAAATAAAATAAGAAGTCTCAAGTCACCTTAACAAAGGTTTCTTTATTTAAAAAAAAATGCTTTAATTAACTTTAGGCTTACAAGCATCTAGAAAGTGTTTCATCCACCAACCCAAACATGCACAAAGTGTATATTAAGGGCCCGTTTGGTTCGTGATTGGAAAACATGTTTTCAAAAACTAATTTACATCTAAACTAATATGCATTTTGTACTACATCTAAAACTGTTTTAGGATTTACAATAAAATCATGTATGATTTTACAAAACAAAAAAATATTGTTTTCTTTGTTTTCAATGAAATCATTTAGGATTTTATAGTAAAGTCAAAAAAATAGTTTTAGATGTGATATAAAATGTAGTTAATTTAGGTGTAAATTAGTTTTTGAAAACAAGTTTTCCAATCGCGAACCAAACAGGCCCTATTATGCTTATGATGCTTTGCAATTATTTTGTTTTCATGGGTTTTTCTAATATTTGCAATTGACCCCTGCATCTATAAGTACTCGTCAACCATTACTACTATACATTTCCCAGGAGCTAGGGTTTGAAAGAGATCTAGAGAGAGAAAAAAATGGGTGTTGTAGGTGTAGTTCTACCGAATTTGTGGCATGTGGTCATGGTTCTTCTAGGGTCTCAAGCCCAAGCTGATCGTGAAGAATGCAGCGAGAACCCAATATTCGAATTGGGCAAGGAAAAGGTTACACGGTTACACTTTTACTTCCATGACATAGCCGGAGGCGATAATCCAACGGCTGTTAGGGTAGCTGAAGCTCCCACCACAAACCAATCTTCGACGATGTTTGGGTCACTGATGATGGTGGGCGACCCATTAACTGAAGGGCCTGAAATCACTTCGAAACTGGTGGGTCGAGCCCAGGGTTTATACGGCTCGGCCGGACAAAAAGAGCCGGCTTTAATCATGGCACTTAGTTATGTCTTCACAGATGCAAAGTTTAATGGGAGCACTTTCAATATTGTAGGCCGGAAACCCTACACCAAACGGGCTCGAGAACTTTCAATCGTTGGGGGGAACCGGGTTGTTCCGGTTTGCTCGTGGGATTGCACAGGCTAAGACCTATTGGACAAATAGCACCGGGGGTGTTGTCGAGTATAATGTAACACTGATTCACTATTAATTAGAACAAGCACGTTTGTATTTTGTAGGGTACGCTTAGGAAGCATGCACCTGGCTAGGGAAATATAGAATGGATAATGCTAAACTTACAACAAATTCTTACATAATTTTCTACCGAAAGCTAATTCAATGGTGGAACTATTTTTCACATGCCCTCGTGATTTGCATCTATCCCAAAATGTTATGCATCCACCGTAGATTGTGGCTTCAGTAGAAAATTTTGTAGGCTTTTCGTTAACCCTATCATCACTAATGTAGAATTACTCTGATTTTTTCTCTTTTGGATTTTTGTTTGCTCTGTTAGTTATCTTGAGTTCCTTAAATTTGTGTTATTAAAGGGGAAAAGGGCAAATTCTTATTGAAGAAATTGCACTTGTAACAAATTTAAGGTTTACCCATTTTATTGTACTTTCACTTGTTTTCTTCATAGTAATGCTGCCGGACTTCTAAATTGACCACTTTGTGATTTCCGTTGTTATTACTTACTCCTTTGCATTTTGAGTCACATGAAGACGATCTAATAACTGTGATTTTTTCAATATAGAGATCGTCCTCACAAAAAAATTATATTATTTTAAACTTGTAATCCCTTCATTTAAGGAGGCAAGATTGGGAGTCCACCCATCATTACTTAGACATAGCGAGACCACTCCTAGACCTGCATAAATATATATTGACAATTTTCCTCTTTACAAGTTTTAACTTTTAGAGCAAGAGACAATTCAAAAAGGTCAAGGGTTCAAATACAATCACTAGAGCCGAGGGAGTATTAATTAGGGAAAAAGGACCCACCCCAAATCTGAATAAATAGTTAAACTTCTAACTCTATCATTTTAATTTAAGTTTTTTTTTTTTGATAAAGTATAAAGGGTAGGGGCAAACCAAGGTAGCTTCTCTACTTAGGAAAGTAGTAATTAACCATAGTAGCACCTATCCCACTATGGTTAATAAGAGTCAATAAGCGCCATAGCTAAAGCCAGCTCCACTAAAAGCACTAGTGGAAACTCAGTCAGTAGGCAGATATAATAATTAAGTTTTAGAATTCCTTGGCGAGATTCGACACTAAGACCAACTGCCCACCAAACTCATGAGTAAGCTAAGAACCCCTAAACTCCCACTCTTGGTAGTTCATTTTAGTTTAAGTTCATATTATTTATGGATGATCAAGAAATTGTTGAACTTTTGATAAGGTTAATTAATAGTTTTTAAATGACCTTAAGGTCATCCTCACTAAAACCAGAACTTTAATCATCTCTATATGAACGTAACGGTAATTTACATTTAATCTTATCTATATAAAAATATATATTCTTTTTATCGTTAAAGCATTAAAAGGTAAAGTCTATTAAATTAAGTACATCAGAGATGTACCGAAGAGAACTACAGGACCCGTCCAGAAACAAGGAGAACCCCGAAAGGAACCCAGGAAACTTTTTCAAAAAATAAAAATAAATAAATAAATAAATAAATCCACCAACTACAAAACAACCAGCAAAACACCCACTCCACTACCAAAGTCCCAACCACCAACCACCAACGCCCCACAACCATTTTCTCAGTCCCATTATCAACCCCACAGATAAAGCTTAATATATATTTTCCTAATCCAACGGTGTGTTTAAGATACTAATCTAACTCATATCAATATTCTATCATTACTAATTAATATATATATAAAATTATATTATTCATGCTATAGCACATACTGAATATTATATATTAAATAATTAGTCTTTATATTCAGCTTTTTTTAAAAAAATAAATTTTTTATTAAATAGTTAAAAAATTTAATTACTTTAAAATTTTAATTACTATAAATATTTAAGGAGAGAATATTTAATGGATATCTAAATGATGTTTACCTAGATGGAAAATTGGTAATAACCTAAATCTTGGTCATTGTTGAGCATTTTCGATGTCATGGTGTATCATATCATACCTGAATACGATCTTGCGAATCCTAAATTCTAATATTTATATTAGGAATACAATCTCATCATATATTATTATTAATAATAATTGACATCTGTCCTCCTACAAGATATTTTTTCTCCTTATTTAGCTACCAGCCAAAGACAGCAAAATTTTACTCGTGACTGAACACCCCCAATAACCCTATAAATAATTAGTGAAGACCAGAGCACTGAGCACAATAAGAACAGCACTGTACTAATTCTCAATTTACTTACTGGGTGTTAAAGATGGTCAAGCTCCTTCCCTTCACTCACTACTTCCTATTTTTCCTTCTGTTCTTCTCAGGTCAATTTTTTTGTTTTCTGATTTTTTTTACTCTTCTTATTCTGATAATAGTGTTTTTTTTTTAACTATTTTAACTTTTGATTTTTTTTTTTGATCCATAAAGCGAATTCTCATATATCAGAAACCTAATACATCAGAAATGTATTCCAAGGATACAAAACATAGCAAAAGAACCAACTTATATAATCTAAGGAGGTTAAAAAAAAAGTGTTTTCCAAGATAACATTACATAATTACGTAGTCTGTTTGGACAAGAGATTTGGGGGAGGGATTTTGTGGGGACCAGGAATTTGATAGAAAAATCATGTTATATTTTTCTTCAAAATCACTGGTCCCACAAAATCCCTCCTAAAAATCCCTTGTCCAAACAGATTAACAATTCATTCCTTTGAATTTCAGATTACCAGCAGCCCAGCAATATGTCTGAAGTTTGATATCCAACATTGTCTTACGAATTTTTAGGTTCTTATTATTGGCCAACTTTTGAATTTTAACTGTTAGCTAGGTAATTAATTGCATTTTGTGTTTACATGCAGGTGGACTCCTGATGATGAGAGCGGCTGAGGCAGCAACAGGTGATTGTGAGGAACATTGGGCTGGTTGCGTCTCCCCACAGGACTGTAGGACAAAATGTAAGGATGCGCATGGATCTAATTACATTACAGCAGGGTGCGATAAGCCCAGTAATCGATGCGAATGCATTTACCATTGTTGAATGTTGACCCCCCTCCCTCTCTCTTTCTCATTCTCATGTACTAGAAAAAAAAAAAAGAAAAAAGAAAAAAGAAGAGCAACATTCCCTTTTACTATTAATAATAAAGGTATGACACTATAAGCTAGAATCCTCTCTCTCTCTATCTAAATATTTTAAACCTTTGTTAGCAATCACAGTAATCATATTTAATACTTTGTATTTTTTTTTTATATTTCTAGAAAACGTTCAAATGAGATCTAATTAATAAAAAAATGAGTTAATAACTGCTTGTTCCGTTGGTTTGCGTTCCTCCCTATGACATTGGAAGTTGTGAGTTCAAACTTTGCAGTGGTATTCCCACAATGTTTGACTCATGTAATAAATTATGTTGGAGTTTGTGTCTTAACTTCTTGGAACATTGTGGGTTCGAAGACGCTGGTTCATGGTTTATCATAAGAAAATCCCAAAATACACATGGTTTCTTCCTGCACCTGCTTCTCGCCCAGCACAACAAGAACATTGAGCCAATTTCTTTTTATCTTCCAGCAGGAGAAGTCTTTTCTGGTTGGTTCAAATTAGCAGAAGGATTTGAGGAGATTTTCAAAAATTCAAAGGTGGTTTACTCAAAAAAATGGCAGCCAGTAGGCCAAACTGCTCCGGTTCAAACTCCAAACATCAGACAGAGTTGGGCTGATGTTGTTCAAGCACCAAAAAAATTTTACAAGCAGCAACAACAATTCCGGAAACCTCAAGGAAATTTTAAAAGGAAATACCCAAGGAAAAGGAATAACAACCCAATCGTGCCTGATTCGCTTTCTCCATTTCCATGTGACAGAATTTCTCCTGGAGTAACAGTGCATTGTAAGTTCAGTTCATTCAATCGGGTTATTAACATCTCACACAACAATTCTATAGATTTACTTGGGACTTGGGGAAATGCTTTGATATGTTCTTCATCTAATTCAGTAGAATCCTGGGATAGAGTTGGAGCAGCCATTTGTTCTCATCTACAGCTTAAATCTGCATTTGAATTGCACCCTATAAATGAAGAACAAGCACTCTTTTTCGTTTCAGCAGATACGCCTTTGAATAAAGAGGAACACTCATTCAAATTTAGATGTGATAATGCTATCATCAAGGTCTTTCCATGGAATCATGATCTCCTTTCAATAGATGAGAAGCAGCCCCAAACTGATTTTAAGTTACGTTTTCAAGGCATCCCATTTCAATATTGGTCTATTAAGGTTTTACATGCCTTAGCTGCGGCTTGTGGAACGCTCTTAGCAATTGACAAAGATACTTTGAACCTCAATGACCTTTCTGCTATTCGGATGAAAATCAGGAATGAAAAAGGGATTAATGCAATCCCAAGGTGGATAGAGCTGACTAGTACTGCAGGAAAATTTGGTGTTTCCGTTCTCATGGACGAAGAAGAAGCTGAAAGAAAGAAGAGACTCTTCATTCACCCATCGGAAAATTCATCGAGCGATTACTGTCAAAGCATGAACTCGTGCAATCAATCAAGGCAATATTCCAAGAAGGCAGGCAAAAGGTCTACAAATAACCCCAATTATGTGAGCCCACCCAATAGCAGTCAAAAAATGACAGACCTAGCTAATACATTATGAAATATGAAATCTCACAAATCCATATGTTAATTACCTTATTAAATCCAAGAGAAGATTCTTTGTTTCCATTTGCCTGTTCACTTCCTGTCTCCATGTTGATTTTAGCTTGTTGGGCCCACATAGATTCGAACCCAGCTGATTTTTTTTTTTAAGATTATTCTCCTTGCTATTTAGATCATTTTCACAAAAATTCAGTCATTTCTAAAAATTTGAACCCCATCAAAAATTAATTGGGAATAAGCGATGATAAAATTATTTTTAATTGCATAATAAACGATTGATTTTTTAATGAACTTTTGATGGGATTAGATGTCTTAGAATAGATTAATTTTTTGTGAAAATGATCCATATGGAGATTAGAGCATTCTCACAAAAAATCAGTCGTTGATTGACCTCATGTGGGTCTTACAAGTCAAAATTAATGTAGGGACAGGGACGGGGATGAGACATGCAAAATAGGGACTGAGGATCTGCTCCCATTAAAACCACTAAAATTCTGGAGTACGTAAAGTTTTCATACGTACAAGAAAAAATTGGTATGATGCAGATGGATTAAATCTTAGCCACGGACACACCAAAACGCATTAGGTATGGTTGGCTGGGATATAATCCCTAAGTTACGCACCAAAACTTTCTTGTAGCAAAATTTCACTTCTTAAATAATGACTGAACACGCCTATAAGTCAATAACCCTAAAAATAAGTCAAAAACCTGAGCACAACAATACTACACTATACATCTACAAGTTTTAATTAACAGGCGGGGGATTAAGGATCGTCATGGCCAAGCTTCTTTCTTTCACTCACTACATCTTCCTAGTTCTCCTTCTGTTCTTCTCAGGTCCCCTTTTCTTTTTCTTTTTTTTTTGGTTTAAGCAATTTTTTATTTTTTTTTCACTCTTCTTATTATGACCTATTATGATGATTTTGTATCTATTTGACTATAGATCGTTTTGTGGACATGCTTATATATACATGCTCATGGAGTTCGTATGAAGTTGATTTAAAGACTAATTTTCGGTGAAGATATTCTCTTCACTATATAGATTATCATCACAAAAAGTCAGCATTTTAATCAACTTCATATGAGCCTCACAAAACATTTAAATATAAGCATGTCCGCGGATCCGTCCTCTTGACTATAAATTTTAATTACTATAATTTTTTTTTTAAATTATTAGATAATTAGAAATTTTAATTATTTTAGAATTTTAATTACTATAAACTTTTAAGCAATTTTTAGAAAAAAATCAGATTTATTATAATTAAAAAGTTTTTTTAGGAAGAAATTTTAAAATTTTAGGAGAGAATAACATGTGACATGATTTAAAGAGAATACTTGGGAGAGAGACACGTGGCAAAAAAATAGAACTTCTCCTATAATATATTATATATGTAATAGATAATAGATAATAGATATGTAGTTTTAACTGATAAGAAATAATTGCATGCGTCAACTTGGGCGTTTACATGCATACATGCAGGTACTGGACTAGTGACGATGAGGGTTGCCCAGGCGCAGAATAATTATAAGGCGGATTACTGGCCTTGCGTCTCCGACGACGAATGCCGAACAAAATGCAGGAAGTTGCATGGACGTTCTGTGTTTGTAGCAGGGTGCCATAGCGATAATGAATGCCAATGCGTTTACAATTGTTCCCATTAAAAAGAAGAATGCGTAAACAATTAATTGTTCACCCATACAATTAATTGTTGACCCCCCTCTCTTTCTCTCTCTCTCTCTTTCCATCACATGTACTAGGGTGCAATTAATATCCATCAAAAGTTACATACCCTTTTACTATTAATAAAATGATTATATTATAAGAGTAAAAAAATAAAAATTATATCATAAGAATCCTGAGAGGCCACGTTTGGTAACAATTAAAATATTGATTAAGAGGCACATAATCAATTTTGGCCCTCATAATTAATTTTGTGATTTTATTTAGTTGTTTGGTAACAATTCTAGAATTGATTTTCTCTTAAACAAAAATAATTTTCTCATTCAAAAACATAAATAAAAAATATTTGTTTAACTAAACAAAAAATAATTTTGACTTAAGAAAAGAAAAAGGAAAAAAAAGTATGGGGAGGACGGACTTTTTTTTTTTTTTTTGTACCTACAGTCTTCGGCACACGTTTTGTAAAAAAGATAGAAACCCTTCTAATGAATAAAAGCGGTGCACATTAGCAAATATCTTTTAATTAATTTAAATATAATTAATTAACAATAACTTTCGAATCAGTTCTTTCTCTTTCTTGTTGAGCTCGACTAGCCGTTGTTATGATCTGATTATCGATTATGTTTGTTAGAACCAGTGTTGTCTGAGGCAAAATTAATTTATGTTAGGTGTAGAGTTTTTGGCAACCCCTCTTAGAATACGATTGCTAATTTATGAAGTTGCTAATTTTTGAGTCCTTTTTGGACTGGGATTCCTATTTCATTGATACCTCTTGTAAGCCTATAAATAGGGAGGTCCTAGGTGGGCTAGATGTGTGCTAAAGGTGCCAATATGAAGGTGTTGGAGTTCCTAAGGTTCAAGAAGATGTAAACCTAGGGTTTTGATCTTCTTGTATAGTGAAGAATCCAAAAGTGTGAGAGACTTATTGAGAGAGAGAAAGGGTTTATGAGGATCTAGGGTTTGAGGGTTTCTTCATGGAGGTTGGGCCCCTGCCCCAACCTAAGTTTCTAGTGTTCTTCATGTGTTATCTCCTCTGTTACTATGTACAACTATGAAGATGGACTTTCAAGGTTGAAGATGATGTGAGTGTGCTGTTGGAAGTAGTTTAAAGAGTCGATCTCTAATGGATTCTCGTTGGTGTCTCCGGTAAGTCTTGTAGCATCCTTGATGTGTGTTTAACTAGTTGGTTGAGTAAGAAACATTGTAATATGTTCTTGATAATAGTAGAAGTTTCTCTGGTGCGTCGATTTGGTTGTGGATGTAGCCTATGAGGGTGAACCACTTATATTTTGTGTTGTAGTTGATGCTTATTTTGTCATTGTGTATATTTTCTTGTTGATTCATCGTTATTAAGTCTCAAGATNAAAGTGGGGTGGTAAGTGCATTTTCAAACAATGTGGGGGGGTAAGTTCAAAGTGAGATTAATAGTGGGGGGGTAAGTTCAAAATGCTCATAATTATATTATTATTTAGGTAAGCAATCACATAAGGAAGGCAAGTATACCCCAAATCTATGCATATACGGCATTAATTATGACTCACTCACACATGGGCGTTGCGGATCAAAACACCCGCACTGGCCATGCGAACCTTAATTCCCATCTTAAGTTTCTTCCGGCCATGCGTACGTTCCTCGAAATATGCTGTCCCAGGTCACTGTAATTTATTTTACTCGCACCAAAATTTAACAACCACCTAAATACTAAAAAACCATTAACCAACCCAGTGAACCGTCTCTCTATCCTACTACGATGAATTTACGACAAATATTATGAACCCAAACATTAGAATCACCCAGACCTAGCTAATACATTATGAAATATGAAATCTCACAAATCCATATGTTAATTACCTTATTAAATCCAAGAGAAGATTCTTTGTTTCCATTTGCCTGTTCACTTCCTGTCTCCATGTTGATTTTAGCTTGTTGGGCCCACATAGATTCGAACCCAGCTGATTTTTTTTTTTAAGATTATTCTCCTTGCTATTTAGATCATTTTCACAAAAATTCAGTCATTTCTAAAAATTTGAACCCCATCAAAAATTAATTGGGAATAAGCGATGATAAAATTATTTTTAATTGCATAATAAACGATTGATTTTTTAATGAACTTTTGATGGGATTAGATGTCTTAGAATAGATTAATTTTTTGTGAAAATGATCCATATGGAGATTAGAGCATTCTCACAAAAAATCAGTCGTTGATTGACCTCATGTGGGTCTTACAAGTCAAAATTAATGTAGGGACAGGGACGGGGATGAGACATGCAAAATAGGGACTGAGGATCTGCTCCCATTAAAACCACTAAAATTCTGGAGTACGTAAAGTTTTCATACGTACAAGAAAAAATTGGTATGATGCAGATGGATTAAATCTTAGCCACGGACACACCAAAACGCATTAGGTATGGTTGGCTGGGATATAATCCCTAAGTTACGCACCAAAACTTTCTTGTAGCAAAATTTCACTTCTTAAATAATGACTGAACACGCCTATAAGTCAATAACCCTAAAAATAAGTCAAAAACCTGAGCACAACAATACTACACTATACATCTACAAGTTTTAATTAACAGGCGGGGGATTAAGGATCGTCATGGCCAAGCTTCTTTCTTTCACTCACTACATCTTCCTAGTTCTCCTTCTGTTCTTCTCAGGTCCCCTTTTCTTTTTCTTTTTTTTTTGGTTTAAGCAATTTTTTATTTTTTTTTCACTCTTCTTATTATGACCTATTATGATGATTTTGTATCTATTTGACTATAGATCGTTTTGTGGACATGCTTATATATACATGCTCATGGAGTTCGTATGAAGTTGATTTAAAGACTAATTTTCGGTGAAGATATTCTCTTCACTATATAGATTATCATCACAAAAAGTCAGCATTTTAATCAACTTCATATGAGCCTCACAAAACATTTAAATATAAGCATGTCCGCGGATCCGTCCTCTTGACTATAAATTTTAATTACTATAATTTTTTTTTTAAATTATTAGATAATTAGAAATTTTAATTATTTTAGAATTTTAATTACTATAAACTTTTAAGCAATTTTTAGAAAAAAATCAGATTTATTATAATTAAAAAGTTTTTTTAGGAAGAAATTTTAAAATTTTAGGAGAGAATAACATGTGACATGATTTAAAGAGAATACTTGGGAGAGAGACACGTGGCAAAAAAATAGAACTTCTCCTATAATATATTATATATGTAATAGATAATAGATAATAGATATGTAGTTTTAACTGATAAGAAATAATTGCATGCGTCAACTTGGGCGTTTACATGCATACATGCAGGTACTGGACTAGTGACGATGAGGGTTGCCCAGGCGCAGAATAATTATAAGGCGGATTACTGGCCTTGCGTCTCCGACGACGAATGCCGAACAAAATGCAGGAAGTTGCATGGACGTTCTGTGTTTGTAGCAGGGTGCCATAGCGATAATGAATGCCAATGCGTTTACAATTGTTCCCATTAAAAAGAAGAATGCGTAAACAATTAATTGTTCACCCATACAATTAATTGTTGACCCCCCTCTCTTTCTCTCTCTCTCTCTTTCCATCACATGTACTAGGGTGCAATTAATATCCATCAAAAGTTACATACCCTTTTACTATTAATAAAATGATTATATTATAAGAGTAAAAAAATAAAAATTATATCATAAGAATCCTGAGAGGCCACGTTTGGTAACAATTAAAATATTGATTAAGAGGCACATAATCAATTTTGGCCCTCATAATTAATTTTGTGATTTTATTTAGTTGTTTGGTAACAATTCTAGAATTGATTTTCTCTTAAACAAAAATAATTTTCTCATTCAAAAACATAAATAAAAAATATTTGTTTAACTAAACAAAAAATAATTTTGACTTAAGAAAAGAAAAAGGAAAAAAAAGTATGGGGAGGACGGACTTTTTTTTTTTTTTTTGTACCTACAGTCTTCGGCACACGTTTTGTAAAAAAGATAGAAACCCTTCTAATGAATAAAAGCGGTGCACATTAGCAAATATCTTTTAATTAATTTAAATATAATTAATTAACAATAACTTTCGAATCAGTTCTTTCTCTTTCTTGTTGAGCTCGACTAGCCGTTGTTATGATCTGATTATCGATTATGTTTGTTAGAACCAGTGTTGTCTGAGGCAAAATTAATTTATGTTAGGTGTAGAGTTTTTGGCAACCCCTCTTAGAATACGATTGCTAATTTATGAAGTTGCTAATTTTTGAGTCCTTTTTGGACTGGGATTCCTATTTCATTGATACCTCTTGTAAGCCTATAAATAGGGAGGTCCTAGGTGGGCTAGATGTGTGCTAAAGGTGCCAATATGAAGGTGTTGGAGTTCCTAAGGTTCAAGAAGATGTAAACCTAGGGTTTTGATCTTCTTGTATAGTGAAGAATCCAAAAGTGTGAGAGACTTATTGAGAGAGAGAAAGGGTTTATGAGGATCTAGGGTTTGAGGGTTTCTTCATGGAGGTTGGGCCCCTGCCCCAACCTAAGTTTCTAGTGTTCTTCATGTGTTATCTCCTCTGTTACTATGTACAACTATGAAGATGGACTTTCAAGGTTGAAGATGATGTGAGTGTGCTGTTGGAAGTAGTTTAAAGAGTCGATCTCTAATGGATTCTCGTTGGTGTCTCCGGTAAGTCTTGTAGCATCCTTGATGTGTGTTTAACTAGTTGGTTGAGTAAGAAACATTGTAATATGTTCTTGATAATAGTAGAAGTTTCTCTGGTGCGTCGATTTGGTTGTGGATGTAGCCTATGAGGGTGAACCACTTATATTTTGTGTTGTAGTTGATGCTTATTTTGTCATTGTGTATATTTTCTTGTTGATTCATCGTTATTAAGTCTCAAGATACTTAAGCCTGTTCCGCTGTGCGTCGGGGAGGTGTCGTTAGTATGACAAAATTCCTAACACGAGGGAGCTCATCCTCAGCTCAGATTTTATTTTTCTTCCCAATTTGGAACATGTTAACTTATATCCAATGCATCTCTCTATATTTTATGGAGCTTAAGAATACAAGAAGCGAGTAATTAAAGATGTGGTTCCTAGCATTTTGGGCATCAATTTTGCATGATTTCAAAGTATCTAATCAAACATAATGATTCAAATCGTAAGATTGATTGTAGTGGATCTCCATTTTTTAGATGTGATTTGATTTCCTCAAATGTCTCCCTCTTTCAGTTATTTCATTTCTGCTGCGTACTGATCATGCATGTTTCCTCATTTTGAATTGCAAATCAGATCTCCCTTAAATTGCTTAATTTGAAAGTGTTGGAAAAAATTCTTCAGAGAAAAGTGAGCTTGTTAGAGTAACTTAAGATGCAATTTTTCATGGATAAACGAGATTGCAAGTGGTTTGGGTCATAAGAATTTTTGGTAATCAAATTTTTGTTAAGAATAATTGTTATTAAATTGCTTCTAATACAATGATTCCGGGAACTAGAAATAGTTCTGGAAGAAATTTTACCAAACCAGGCCAGATCTCTCTACATATTTTAAGGGGAAAGAGAAGAGGAAGAATGTTCAAGAGACAAAAATTCGTGTAACCTTCAGATAGTGAAATATGATTTCTAATTACTCTTTAAAAATTCGGGGTATTCAATTGCATTGATTTTAAAGTTTGCCTCACTTCCAAATATTCAAACATGATTAAGGATTTTTTAATAATCTATAATATTCATTTCATTTTGGATATTTAAGGATTTTAAGGGGTCAAAGACTTTCATGGATTTTTGTAGATATTTAAAGGCTTGATATATATATTTTTCTCATTAATAATCCGACCTCAAATCAAGAGATTGTTGTGGATTTTTAAAAGTGAGAAGCTAAAGTTTCTCTCCCCGGCCACCACCACCTTAAGATCTCATCACTACCACCATGTCACCACTTGCACTACCACCATTGATAGTAAATAGAATGAGTGGCGTTAATCCTCTCATGCATAAATCCATGACAATCTTATAACTTATGAAAAAAGTCCGGCAAACTCTGCCTTACTTGAAAACACGAATCTAAAAAAATTTCATAAATTCGCTGAATGTTGTTAAGATCCAAAAGAATCCATTAAAATCCTTAAAAATCCTGACTTAATACATTGCCTGAGTTGGCATGCATGAGAAAGAAAAGTTAATCAACTGGGTCGGAAACCCATGATTGTTACATGTAAATTATTTATGTCATCATTAGAATTAACCTAACTTTTAGTGGCGTTAAAATTTTTATAATGATTTGACTTGTTGTGAGATGATGCACATTGTGAGGTTATTCTCACAAAAAAATTAACCTATAATGTGGCCCCATAAACAGATGTAAATGGAGCTTAAAAAAAAGTGAGAAATTAAAAAAAAAATAAATGGAGGCATTTTGACAAAGCGGGGGGTGCAATGAGGCTTGGCAAAAAATCTCGTTGCCATTAGGAGATAAAAAATTATGTCGATGAGCAACACTCAGCCTGTGGGGTCCGCCTAGATAGGGTGGAGATCATCTATGCTATTTTTTTTGTCTGTGGATCATCTATCTATACTATTAATTAAGCCAATTGTCTTTTGTGAGGCTTTTTACATTTAAAACCCTTGAATTTTTTTTTTAATAAATATAAGGATATTGTTGTAAATTTTTGCCCCCTCAAAATTGAACAATAAGGACATTTCATACTAAACTCTTATCACTTCCTTAAATCTCTCTCCTATGATCTTCTCTATCTTAATTATCTTCAACATCCATAGTTTTTTTTTTTCTTTGTATATTCAACTAAAAATTTAAAATTATCAAAACTCATTTATTTTCTCAATAATATTCTTTTATAATTTTCTTCTCTCCTGCAATTTTCTCAATGATATTCGCTAAAGATTGGTCCTTTGATCCTATCCAATTGGGCGGCACAAATTTTTTTTGGTGTCTATCCCACAAGCTGCGTTAAAAAATCTCTTCCACCTCACACCTCATTAAAATTTTCAAATCCTTCCAGGATTCTGTCCCTCAAACCTCGTTTAACTTTTTCTCCAAATGTGACCTTATTAAAACCAATCAAAATATGTAGTAGAATTTTGCTACATAAACATTTCGGTGTATTAGAAACGGATTAACTCCCCGCCACCAATACACCTAAGCGCAATAGTTATATATGGCTGGGAAATAATCCCCTGCCATGCACCAAAATTATCATTTATAGTAAAATTTTACTGACAACATAATGACTGAACACACCAATAACTCTATAAATAAGGCAAGACCAGAGCACAAGAATGCACATCTAGATCAAGTTTAATTTCAATTTGCAGGGTGTTTAAATCAAGATCATGGCCAAGCTTCTTTCGTTCACTCACTACTTCTTCCTAGTTCTCCTTCTATTCTTCTCAGGTCAATTTTTTTCTCTTTTTCCTTTTTAGGGTTTCTAATTGTTGTTTTTACTCTACTTATTCTCATTCGTTTAACTGCTAATTAATTGCATACTTGAACTACGTCTACTTGCATTTGCGTACAGGTGGACCACTGATGATGATCAGTAGGGTTGTTCAGGGCCAGGAGAATCATGTTATGGATGATTGGCAGTGTTTGGTTGAATGGCATTGTGATGAGTCAGTAGAGGCCTGCCAGAAAGAATGTAAGAAGGAATATGGAGATCATATGGTCAAAGCATGGTGCAATTCCGATCATATGTGCCAATGCGAATACAAATGTTGACCCCCTCTACGTACCCTCTCTTTATAATCTCATCTCTCTAAGTACATGTAGTATGGTACAACTACTATCAATGAAAAGTTACGTACATACCCTTATACTATAAATAATAGGGTTATTATTATGTTATAACAATCCACTTTCTCTCTCTCTACAGTCTACATATTTCATATTAGTTGATGGCATAGGAAGCATGCAGGGGGAAAAATAAAATAAAATAAAATAAAAAAAATATAAGGTGAATATATTGTAAGGGTAAGTCTCGTTGCACCCCTTATTTCTCAAATTGTCCCCACTTTATTATTACCTTTTGTTTACACTCGTCTATTTGGATCACATAGAGTGTTTCAAGAGCTGACTTTTTCTCAGGATGGTCTCCTCAACTTGTAGATCAGCCTCACAATAATTCATATCGTTTAAATAATTTTATCCTCAGAAAAATAATTAATCTAGATTTTTATCAAAATTACTTAACAAAAACCTAATTTTTAGTTGCATACATTTTTTTATACTTATGTGATTTGTTGTGAAGATTAGCGACATTGTGAGGAAATCATTCTTACAAAAAACTAACATGTAGATCATTTCTATGTGGGTCCATAGACCAATATATTTGGAGTGTAAAAATAAATGGGATATTAATAGAGAAAAAGTAGGGAAATTTTGAGAAATATGGAGTGCAACGAGGCTTGGCCATATTGTAATTAAGAACATTATGTAAAATTTGAGAAGGGATGGAATGACTTTTAGTTATGTGACCCTAGGGCTGATTTTCTATGAGGTTGACGTTCTTTTCACCATGTTTATCTTCACTAAAAATCAGTCCATTCTAAGACTGAACCATATCGAAAGTTGATTAATTAGAAATCAATGGTACTAAAACATCGTAAACCTATTTATTTTTAAGGGTTGATTTGAAGGAATTGGCATAGACTGATTGTTAAATATGATGAAAGTCACGGTAAAAAAAAATTTCCTCACAAAAATTAAATCTTAAATCACCTTCTTTTATGTAGGGGTGGGACTTGGGTTGGGTCAACCCGACCAACCCGAACCCGACCTGGTATTTGGGCAAGCATGGGCGAAGGTTGCTGGGCATTTGGGCAAGTATGGACATTATTTTGCCAACCCATAGTTAAATTTGGGCAAGCATGGGCATAGATAATTGCCAACCCAAGCAACCCGCCCAACCCGAGAAACGTATATATATACTAAGGTAATTGATTTCTAACATAGAAATATGTGACCAAAAAAGAAAACTCTAATTTTGCCAAGTATTTTGAAAGATATAAATAGATAAATATATTAAGTTACTAATGTAGGGTGGAGGTATTAAGATCTAAAATAAAATCTTTCCTTTTGTCTCATTATATGTAGTAAAATTATAATATTACTTAATGAGGGAGGTTATTGCACCCCCTCTTAGAACGCCCCTTTATAACGCCCCCTCCCGTAGAGTCCACATGTGATGCATCTAAGGGCTGATTTTTTTAGAAGATGTTCTTCTCACTATGTATATCATCATATTAAAAAATCAGCTCGTTCTAAAATCTTTAACCCCCTCTAATTACTTCTTAAAAATTAGTAACTATTTGACCCCTCAAATCGTTACCAAATAGTTACTAATTTTTAAAGGTTAATTTGAAGGGGTTGTACGTTTTAGAACGAAGTGATTTTTTAATATGATGATACACATTATGAGAAGAACATCATCTAAAAAAATCAGTCCCTGGATAAATCGCATGTGGACCCCACAAGAGGGGGCGTTATAAGGGGGTGTTCTAAGAGGGGGTGCAATAACCTCCAAGTAAAACTCAAAACAGTATAAAGACAATTATGGATTTGGATTTCATTGTTACTATATTTTGTTTAAAATTTTCATTTATTATGTGAGTAGATTGTTAGTTTGTTTATCTTTTTAAACTATGAAGGATATTTTATTTATTTAAGTTTATTATTTATTTTTATTAATTTTTTGTATTATTAATTTCATTCAATCACCTAAATTTATTGAAACATGGGCAACCTGAAGAACCCAAGAAACCCGAAGAACCCGAGAAACCCACTCGGGCCATGCGTGGGTAAGCCTCTTATAGGTTTTGTGGGTTCTTTGGGCATTCTGGGCAAATGATGTACAGTGTGGGCATGGCATGTCCAAAGCCTCTAACCCGCCCAATCCGCCCGAGTCCCACCCCTACTTTTATAGCGAGATTTACACTAGGGTCAAGGGACTTGTAGGTCATTCTATCCTTTCTTATAAATTATTCGAAACATTTTGTAAATACATGCAATCTGCAACAATTTGCACGGGGACAGAAAGAAAAGACTCTTCACCTAGATCTTCAGCTGGACCACCATTAACATTAACTTAAAAATAGGAATTAATGATAAACTAAAGCCCACATATATTTATTAGAGAAGGGATCCAATCATCCAATAACCCTAAATCTTACCCAAGTTTGTGGGGTTGACATGAACATGATTTAAGGATTGATTTTTAGCGAGTATGTTCTCATCCCTGCTACGTAAGTCATTCTCACTGAAAATTATTCCATTCTAAAATTTGTGTCATCGAATGATTGACAATACCAGGGGCGGAGCCACATTGAGGCCTAGGGGGGCCATGGCCCCCCCAAGCCTCTTGACTCCCCCTCCCTTATTAGATGTTTCAAGTTCTCAATTAATTACTCCTCCTCAAGTTCAAATTAAAAAAGAAAAAACTATTTAAGTGTTTAATATCCCGTTTAAATTTAAACTTCTATATTCATTGTGATCGGTGCCTAAGCTAATGATAATTTCATAATTTGAAATTTTTATTTTTTTATCTAACTTCATCTTGACATAACATCCTAGTTATGTTTACACGTTGTTAACACTAAGTTGTAGCACCCATATGAAAATAACCCAACATCTGATATTATGTGGATTTTATTTTCACTATGTAGATCATCCTCCTAAAAAATCACTTTATAATCTTTCTAACCTCTTTTAAAGTTTGTTGAAATTTTATCAGTAAAATGGATGATTCGAGAAACTTAAAATTTTAATTAATTTTTGTTGGTGTTAAAAAATTTAGAAGGTTGTGTTTTTTATTTGGTAATGTACATGATGAGACCATCTCACAAAAAAAAAAAAATTAGCCCTTACATGAGTCCTACAGAGTCAGTGTAAATAAGGTGTACATATAAATGGAGTGTTACGTTACTAAGAAAAAATGGGGTGGAAGTATAGTTGGCCCCCCTAACAATAAATTCCTGGCTCCGCCCCTGAGCAATACCCTCAAGTTCGAGTGGATTATTCGATCCCTTCTCTAATTAATATGTGTGTGGTCTATAGCTTACCATTCACTAGGTGGTTGAAGGGCTGCTTTTTAATGGCCGGGCATTTTACCATTCGTCCCGGCAGCAATGTTTTGGGTACTATGTAATGAGAGGAGCAAATGACTTTTGAAGTGAAGGTTAAGAATGATAGGGGCATTAGTATTGAAGCGAAATCACTCATCATAGAGTAAATGAAGCCTTTCCAAATCTCAACCTCAGGTACGTTGGAGCTATGCATCTTTAATTGGGACTCAAATTTTTCTTTTTTTCAACTTAATCATGAGAAATTTCATTCTTCTACTCTGTTTTTTCTTCTTTGTTTTCTCTTTCCTCCTTGTAAATCTCTCTCTCTCTCTCTCTCTTTTTTGTCTGCTGATAAAACAAAAACTATGATATATAACTTTTGAATATCATCATCATATACTCATGGCATCGTCATTGGACTCTCAAAGTTTTCTCTCCACTGCAGTCATTCCACATCATCACCTGCTAAATTTACCGATTGATGTAGAACTAATAAAATTTAAAAAATATGAAATAAATAAGGATAACGTTAAACTTACAGCAAAATCTTATATAATTTTTTATCGAAAACTAATTCTACAGTATGACTGTTTTTCACATACCCTCGTGATTCGCTTCTATCTTAAAGTGATATGCATCCACTAAAAATTGTGCCTTCCGTATGAAATTCTGTAAGATTTTCGGTAAGCCTGGCATCAGGGAATAAATAATGTAGGACCTTCACTCCTCTACTTTCTTAGAATTTAATTAGTGACACGTCAAACAATGAATTTAAGGAATGAAAAATCGTGGATGAATGTAGAAGTGCTCAAAATCTGTAAAAAATCTCTTTGACGATTCTCTCACTCTCAAAAGTCAAATCTCCTTTAATTCTCAAATCTCTTCCACGATTCTGCCTCTCAAACCTCCTTAAATTTCTCTCTCAAATATTAAATTATTAAAACCACTCAAAATCTGTATTAAATTTCACTACATAAAATTTTTGGTGTGTAGCAGACAGATTAAATCCTAGCAGCCACAGACATACCTAAGCGCATGCACGCATTCTGTATGGTTTCATTAGCTGTGATATAAACCCTCCCCTACACACCAAAATTTTCTTGTAGCAAGAATTTTACTGATCACTGAATAATGACTGAACACGCCAATAACTCTATAAATAAGTCATCCAGAAATTTTAATTTGCAGGCACCGAATTAAAGATCGTCATGGCTAAGCTTCTTTCGTTCACTCACTACTTCTTCCTAGTTCTCCTTCTGTTCTTCTCAGGTCAAATTTTTTTTTTTTTTAACTATTTTCATTCGGATTGATCATGATGATTTTGTATCTATATATATAACTTTAGAATTTTTACTGATAAGAAATTTAAATGCTTGAACTACGTACGTACGTACGTGCGTTTACATACAGCAGGTACTGGACTGATGATGATGAGGGTGGCCCAAGCACAGGAATATAATTGTACGGATGAATGGCCTAGCTTCTCCGAAGAGGACTGCAAGACACAATGTAAGAAGGGACATGGAAGTGACATGGTCGAAGCAGGGTGCAAATTCCCCACTCGCAACATGTGCATATGCGAATGCGTTCACGATTGTTGATCCCCCCTCATTCTCTCACACACGTGTACTAGGGTACAAAATAATACATCAAAAGTTACATACCCTTTTACTATTAATAAAATGATTATATTATAAGAGTCTTCTCTCTCTATATATATATATATTATACTAGTTAAACAGCAAACGCGATGTTAAGAATGTAAATCTATTTAGTTCATGTAACAACATTAGGCGAAAATCAAACATGAATAATACGGATCTTGATAATCATGCTAACCACATTAATTTAATTTTTTTTTTTTTTTTTTTGATGGGAATGGCAAATGCCAAAAGATTTATTCATGAGGATCAAAAGATGCCAACTTATCAGAGATGATAAGGTCGACAATACAATCAGGTGGATGTAGCGACAACCACGAATCAGAAATGTGAGACCTAAAAGCAAAATTAGCTAAAACATGAGCCACTAAGTTGACCTGTCTAGACACAAAAATAAAACTAATATTAGCAGACATCCTACTAAGATTAAAAATATCAGCTATTACAGCACGAATCCTCCACGGAGCTGAATTAGAGTGAGAAAGGAGTGCATCGACCACCTGCTTCGAATCGCCTTCAATGATACAATGTTGCAGTTGTAGTTTCTGAGATAATTGCACACCTAACAAAAATGCATGAGCCTCAGCTTCTAGAGGAGTTGAAGCTTGAAAATATATAGTGGAGCAACTGAGATAGTCCCCATTACTGTTGCGAGCAACCGCAGCAGCTGCTGCATTTGGGAAGGTAAAAGCCGCGTCAACATTGATTTTGACATAGGAAGTGGGTGGTCTATGCCAAAATTTTGCAGAAACAGCACATGGGACAGCAACTGTAGGAGGATCAACAACTGCAACTGGTTCCAAGAAGTCTTGAAATAAAGCAGCCGCGTTCTTCAAGATAATCTGAATATTAGGTTGCTTTTGATCGAAAATTACACTGTTACGAGCTTTCCAAAGGCTCCACATGACATAAGCGCCCATGTGAAAAGTTGTGTAATCAGTAGCAGAAAACAGCCAAGAACACACAAGCTCTGAAACTGAGGAAGTAGTATGATTAATAATAATACTCAAAGGAGAGGCAAACCAAAGGGCCTGGGAAAAGGAGCAATGAACAAAGAGATGATCGACTGTCTCGGGGGCATTATGGCAAAGAGGACAATCAACATTAGTATTCGGGATAAACTTGCAAGTGTTTTGACGTACAGCAATAGCATTATTGAGAACCCGCCATAAAAAGTAGAGCACACGTGGGGAAATATTTTTGCAATTCCAAAACTTTGTCCATGGAAAATTAGAAGCACCACTCATGTCAGAAGACGTAGAAGGTAGTTCACCTTTTAACGATCTATATAACGATTTAGTGGAGAAAACACCATTAGTAGATTTAGTCCAGATGATTCTGTCATGTTCATCAGTTATGGGAACTCTGATGTTCAAAATAGCAGTTGCGGCGACCGGATCAAATAGCTCCAGGATTAAATTTCGGTTCCATAATTTTGTGTTAGGCTGAAACAGATCACACACCCAGAAAACACCTCGGCATCCAACTGTAGTTGGACGAGTGACACGAAACCCAGGTAATGACGGAATCCAAGGTTCATCCCAGATACACACTTGCTTACCATCACCAATCAGCCAACAGTAACCGTCCTTAATATGGGGACGCATTAAAACAATACCTCTCCAGACTGAAGAACACAAAACTGGTATAGAGTGCATCCAAAAATCGTCCGTTCTTAGATAACGAGCCTTTAGAAGTCGAACCCAAATAGCATTAGGTTCAGTAAGAAAGCGCCAAGTAAGCTTACCTAGAAGAGCTTTATTCACTAGAGTCAAGTCACGAAGATTTAATCCACCAAGTTCTTTGGGTTTAGAAATAGAGTCCCATCCAATGTAATGAAGTTTCCGCTCAGAGAAATCATGTCCCCACCAGAAATTACGCTGATACCGTGTGATTTTCTCTAACACCTGAGATGGAAAAAGATCCGTACTCATATTGAAGATGGACAAAGATGCGAGAGTCGATTTAAGTAGTATGGTGCGCCCAGCATGTGTCAAAGTATTTCGTTTCCAACCTGCAAGCTTGGACCCAAATTTCTGAAGAACAGATTCATAAGATTTACAGAGATGTCTAGGCTGAAGTAGATATGTACCTAGATACCGATCAGAACTGTCCATTTCCTGAACACCCAACAAACCAATAATTTCCTCTTTCTTCTCAGGTAGAGTTGCCTTACTAAAATGTACAGCAGATTTATGATAGTTAATGAGTTGTCCAGACCATGAAGAATAACTAGTTAACATTTCTTTCAAGTGTTCAACCGAATCTGTGGTGGCTTTCCCAAAGAAGAATAAATCGTCAGCAAACATGAGATGGGATATTGCAGGTGCATGTTGATTAACACGAATACCTTGAAACAAACTATCAGATTCAGATTTAAATATGATGCGAGATAGAACCTCCGAAGTCAAAATAAATAGATAGGGAGATAGAGGACAGCCTTGACGAAGTCCCCTCCCACTCTTGAATCTGCCATGAGGACACCCATTAACCAACACAGAAAAAGTTGGTGATTGAACACAGTTCATAATTAGATCATGAATTTTTCCTCGCAAGCCAAACCCTTGAAGAACCTCACTCAAAAATCTCCAGTTGACTCTGTCATAAGCTTTAGCCATATCAATCTTTAATGCAAATGAACCAACCTTGCTTTTGGAGTTTTTCATGTAATGGAATAGTTCCTGTGCTACAACAATATTATCTGCAATTTGCCTGCCCGGCACAAATGCATTCTGAACAAAAGATATTAGATCGGATAGATAAGGTCTTAAACGATTAGTAATGATTTTGGAAACAACCTTATACACAACATTGCATAGAGAAATTGGCCTGAAATCAACAGGGTTAGCTGGAACTTTCATCTTAGGAATTAAAGTGATAAATGTGTGATTAAGATCATCAGGTAAGGAAGAAGAATTAAAAATATTCTGAATGTAAGCAGTTACCTCATCGCCAACTGTGCTCCAACATCTCTTATAAAAAAGTGCAGAAAAACCATCTGGTCCGGGTGCCTTAAAGGATCCCATAGCTTTGATTACATCAAAGATCTCCTCTCTACTAGGGGTCATACTCAGAGAATTATTTGTCTCCTGACTAATAGGGGTGTGGGATAAAAGGAATTGAGATGGGGTGGGAGAAGTGGGTTCCTCTGAAAAAGCATCAGTAAAGTGTTGTACCAATCTATTAGAAATTAGACGGGGATTTGATGTCCAAGACCCATTAGCAAGTTGGAGACAATGTATATGGTTTTTCTTGCGTCTTTGAAGCACAGAAATATGAAAAAATTTTGTGTTCTTGTCATGCTCACTTATCCTGCTATTCTTAGCTCGTTGAAACCAAAATAATGCCTCCATATCAAGTAGCTCGTTAAGCTTAGAAGTTAATTCAGTTTCCTTAGCCAACAACTCAGTCGTGGGATTGCGACTTTGAATGTCCAGAAGATCACTCTTGAATACTGCAATCTGCTTGAATAGGTGGCCAATATTTTCCCTACTCCATGTCTTCAATGATGAAGCCAGACTAGTGAGTCGATCAGAAGTAGAACCCTGTAAAGACGGCCATACTTGTTGAACAAAGGGTATGAATCCTGAATGTTTTAACCATGAGGCTTCAAATCAGAAAGGAGGTTTTCCATGCTTCTTCATACGACTGGTGTTTAGAAGAATAGGGGCATGGTCACTGTTAAACCGTGGCCGATGACTAACAGCTGCTTGTTGAAAATTTATGTGCCAAGAAGGGTCAACAAGAACCCGATCCAAACGTTCACAGATATTTGCACCCATTGATTGACAATTTGTCCAAGTGTAGGCGGGGCCAGTATAACCAAGATCAATTAAATTACACTCATTTATCATGTCTTGAAATTGAGCAGAAGAATGGGAATTGAAGCCGGCACCACCAAACTTTTCTGAAGGAGATAAGATAGCATTGAAATCACCAATGCAACACCATGGGCGGTTACAAGTCTTACTGAAATCTATAAGAAAGTCCCAAAATTGAGGCCTGTCCCCAACAACAGGGGGACCATAAACGCTAAGCAGGTCCCATTCAGGTTGATCACCATAAGCTCCAATGTTAGCATGGATGTGGTTTTGTGAGCTGGAAATGACAGTGAGAGAAATTTCTTCTGACCATAACAACCAAAGCCCTCCACTTAAACCCAAAGCCGGTACAAAAAAATAATTTGAGAATCCCAAATTGGTTATACGACTTTCTGTAGAATGGGTGGATAATTTAGTTTCAGACAAAAAGACTATGGCTGGTCTTGATGCCCGGAGGAACGAACTCAGGGTGCGCATTGTCGGGGCGTTCCCCAGACCCCGACAATTCCAACTTAGGACTAACATTGGCCTTGCGACTTTCTGTGGGTAGTCGCCAGACCCGTGTTAGTGGGGAAAAAGGAAGTAGTATCAGTAGCCAAACGTTTAGCATTGTTACCTGTGGGTGAATTAGATTCATCGGACTTACGTTTTGCCAACATGGACTTCTGATCTAAAGGTGAAGAAATCTGCTTTCGAGCAAGTGATTTAATGCCAGGCCTTCTACGTCTGCCCATGGAAGATGCAGAGAGATTAGAGCAGGTCATTACCGGTGGAGGGGAGGGAAAGGGTGAGTCAGGAAAAGAAAGGGTTGGAGAATCGAGGGCCATCGGTGAAGATATGGGTGAGTCGATGGAGAGGTTTGGAGGAATAGGTGAGATTGACTGGTTCAGAGGTAAGGCAAAGGGGAGAGGTGAATCTACCTGGCGCTGAACAGGTGATGAGTAAGAAGGCACATGACAAGTGGGGTCAGGTAGTGAAATGGGTGAAGGAAGTGGGTTAGTGCGATAAAAAGGGTTCAGCAAATTGTTGGTAACAAGTGGGACCGAGTTAAAGAATGTGACAGCAGAGTAGCCCGAAGGATCTAAAACAGAAATAAAGGGTTGTTGGTTTCCATCTAAATGGGCTTGTGGGCCAGAGTCTAAAATAGGAGTAAAAGGGAAGTTAACATTAGGATTGGAAGAAGAATTATAGGATATGGGTAGAATATTTTGATGACATGCAAGCAGATCACGCACCGCCTCATGTTGAGAGTTTGTTGGTAACGTATGAAGATGAGAATTATCCACTAAAGGGATCCCTTGATTCTCGCCTGAATCATTGGTGGCTGTAACGGTGGCTGAGGGGGTTGATGAGATTGACGGAGAACTTGCCGGAGTTCGTCTAATGTTGTTATTTCCGGCCTGGTTTTTCCTACTGACTGTGTTTCCTGGTTTGGGTCGATACTCAGCTCTAAAGCTTTCATCATATTTGGGGACTATTAAATTCTTGGCTTCGAGTTGTTTAGCCTCTGGCCAGTCATCGGAAATAGCCTCACGAAGTGATGATTGAAGAGGGCAGTGTTTGGATAAATGATTCACAATACCACAGAAATAGCAGAAACGAGTTAATTTTTCAAACTTAAGATCAACCCAACAAGGTTTTCCGTTGGCTAATATAATCTTGATGGACTTGGGTAATGGTTTGGTGATATCGAAATCAATCTTCGCTCGTGCGTAACGACCCCATTTAATGGTTTCTTCGGCCTTGATAGGTTGAGTTGGGCCAAGTTCAGACGCAATTTTGTATACTGCCGACGGAGTAAGATAGTCAATAGGTAAGCCATGAAGTTGAACATTAAATTCAGAGCGAGAGAATTTGTATTCTGAAGGCAGCTTGTTGCGTTCACATCTTTCAAACAACAGTAGATCATCATGAATAGTCCATGGTGCACCTACTATAACGGCATCAAGATCTGCTAGTTCTGAGAATTGAATCAAATAGGAACCATCATAAAACTCTTTAATGGTGATCGGAGCAGTAGGGTTCCAAGCAACTTCGAAGAGCTCACTAAGAATACCAATGGGGAGATTACGATTGCTGGGCAATCGTACCACGATACTCTTACGCCAATCAGCAGACGGAAGGGCATCCTCTGATGAAAGAGTTACATTGGGAGTGCGAAGGTCGTCAGACATGAGAGAAGCCATGAGTTTTATTACATCATCAGGGTCGTAAGAAGGGGTAGAGGGGTGAGGTGTAGGATGTGGAGAGGAAGGCATGAGATGCAGGGCAACAATCAAGAGTGCATAAGGAGAGAGTATGAAGGATAGTAGAAGAGGAGAAAGGAGATCGAGAAAGGAAAGGGAACCAAAATGGTCCAGAGATGTCGTCACAGAGGACAACCACATTAATTTAATTAAAGAGACATACCTTAGATCGCGTATCCAAAATTATCTTGAAGCATCCAAACTAATAGGGTGATCGTTTTACGTCTCTACCCATAACACACCAAGAACTTGAGAGGTGAGTGCAAAACTGATGGAGAGTTTTAGGCACTAGAATTGGGTGAGAGTAAGAACCCTAATCACCCCTAATACTTATATACTACCTATTCCATCATAGGTAGTGATTGGGTGTTTCCCTACACAACTTAATAAGATAGTCCCAACAACTTAAGGGCCTAAGGGATTAGGTTTACACAAAGCCCATGGTTTGCAAACTCAATGGATCATCATACTGGGTTATGTGGGCCACAAATTCTTACATTCTCCCACTTGGCCCATATGACCCATAGTAAAACAAAACAAGTTTTATTTCAAGAAATTATTTCGAAATTATTTTGCAAAACGACTCGATAATGGGCTTAGGACTAAAATGACATACACGCGCGCGATTTGAAAACACCCCAATCCTCAACTATCTTATTAACCATCATAATATCATAATTAAGCAAGCTACTAGATTGAGTCATGGCGGTCATACATATTTAAGTAACATACTTCCTTCCATGCACCACAAAACTAGAACTCACTTAACATAATCAATAATTAGGGAATCTACATTCATAAAAAGNGATACAATGTTGCAGTTGTAGTTTCTGAGATAATTGCACACCTAACAAAAATGCATGAGCCTCAGCTTCTAGAGGAGTTGAAGCTTGAAAATATATAGTGGAGCAACTGAGATAGTCCCCATTACTGTTGCGAGCAACCGCAGCAGCTGCTGCATTTGGGAAGGTGAAAGCCGCGTCAACATTGATTTTGACATAGGAAGTGGGTGGTCTATGCCAAAATTTTGCAGAAACAGCACATGGGACAGCAACTGTAGGAGGATCAACAACTGCAACTGGTTCCAAGAAGTCTTGA
>MVGT01002861.1:108289-244021 GCA_002174775.1 Macleaya cordata
TAGCTGAATTTACTGAATTTCTCTAAATATTTTTTAGATATTTCTCTTCTGAGACCACTTTAACGATTATTGTGTTTGGTTTCAGAATATTTTGATTCCAAACAAGTGGGTTGTCTCAATAATATCTTCAGTAATGAGAAATTCTTTGGTTATGTGCAACGAACCAAAATTACTTCTAGCAAGTTAACAACTATCAATACTTAGAACAAGAAACTTAAACGTACTCCCACTATTCTTCAGATACAAATACCGATATATAAGGTATTTCTCAAAACTAAAGAATCATAATGATGGTATTATTGAACTAGAAGTACCATCTTTAGGAAGCATGTCTAAATCTACGTATCGATCACTTAGACTTACAAATTATGTGTTTTTTTTTTTAAAAATGAGAAGCCCTTAGAATAACTCATGTGCCTCTCTCCTTTAACAGTCTCATTACTTGCCCTTATGTCAAATTCAAATTCATGTAGCTAAAAGTCATAGTCATTCAGAATAACACATTTGTTCTTTTCAAAACACCATAATGTTATTCTCTATGGCAGTTCTACTTTCGATTAATTGGTGATGATTTCATTCCGGAGTGATTGTTCATTCAGTNCATGTAATGGAATAGTTCCTGTGCTACAACAATATTATCTGCAATTTGCCTGCCCGGCACAAATGCATTCTGAACAAAAGATATTAGATCGGATAGATAAGGTCTTAAACGATTAGTAATGATTTTGGAAACAACCTTATACACAACATTGCATAGAGAAATTGGCCTGAAATCAACAGGGTTAGCTGGAACTTTCATCTTAGGAATTAAAGTGATAAATGTGTGATTAAGATCATCAGGTAAGGAAGAAGAATTAAAAATATTCTGAATGTAAGCAGTTACCTCATCGCCAACTGTGCTCCAACATCTCTTATAAAAAAGTGCAGAAAAACCATCTGGTCCGGGTGCCTTAAAGGATCCCATAGCTTTGATTACATCAAAGATCTCCTCTCTACTAGGGGTCATACTCAGAGAATTATTTGTCTCCTGACTAATAGGGGTGTGGGATAAAAGGAATTGAGATGGGGTGGGAGAAGTGGGTTCCTCTGAAAAAGCATCAGTAAAGTGTTGTACCAATCTATTAGAAATTAGACGGGGATTTGATGTCCAAGAACCATTAGCAAGTTGGAGACAATGTATATGGTTTTTCTTGCGTCTTTGAAGCACAGAAATATGAAAAAATTTTGTGTTCTTGTCATGCTCACTTATCCTGCTATTCTTAGCTCGTTGAAACCAAAATAATGCCTCCATATCAAGTAGCTCGTTAAGCTTAGAAGTTAATTCAGTTTCCTTAGCCAACAACTCAGTCGTGGGATTGCGACTTTGAATGTCCAGAAGATCACTCTTGAATACTGCAATCTGCTTGAATAGGTGGCCAATATTTTCCCTACTCCATGTCTTCAATGATGAAGCCAGACTAGTGAGTCGATCAGAAGTAGAACCCTGTAAAGACGGCCATACTTGTTGAACAAAGGGTATGAATCCTGAATGTTTTAACCATGAGGCTTCAAATCGGAAAGGAGGTTTTCCATGCTTCTTCATACGACTGGTGTTTAGAAGAATAGGGGCATGGTCACTGTTAAACCGTGGCAGATGACTAACAGCTGCTTGTTGAAAATTTATGTGCCAAGAAGGGTCAACAAGAACCCGATCCAAACGTTCACAGATATTTGCACCCATTGATTGACAATTTGTCCAAGTGTAGGCGGGGCCAGTATAACCAAGATCAATTAAATTACACTCATTTATCATGTCTTGAAATTGAGCAGAAGAATGGGAATTGAAGCCGGCACCACCAAACTTTTCTGAAGGAGATAAGATAGCATTGAAATCACCAATGCAACACCATGGGCGGTTACAAGTCTTACTGAAATCTATAAGAAAGTCCCAAAATTGAGGCCTGTCCCCAACAACAGGGGGACCATAAACGCTAAGCAGGTCCCATTCAGGTTGATCACCATAAGCTCCAATGTTAGCATGGATGTGGTTTTGTGAGCTGGAAATGACAGTGAGAGAAATTTCTTCTGACCATAACAACCAAAGCCCTCCACTTAAACCCAAAGCCGGTACAAAAAAATAATTTGAGAATCCCAAATTGGTTATACGACTTTCTGTAGAATGGGTGGATAATTTAGTTTCAGACAAAAAGACTATGGCTGGTCTTGATGCCCGGAGGAACGAACTCAGGGTGCGCATTGTCGGGGCGTTCCCCAGACCCCGACAATTCCAACTTAGGACTAACATTGGCCTTGCGACTTTCTGTGGGTAGTCGCCAGACCCGTGTTAGTGGGGAAAAAGGAAGTAGTATCAGTAGCCAAACGTTTAGCATTGTTACCTGTGGGTGAATTAGATTCATCGGACTTACGTTTTGCCAACATGGACTTCTGATCTAAAGGTGAAGAAATCTGCTTTCGAGCAAGTGATTTAATGCCAGGCCTTCTACGTCTGCCCATGGAAGATGCAGAGAGATTAGAGCAGGTCATTACCGGTGGAGGGGAGGGAAAGGGTGAGTCAGGAAAAGAAAGGGTTGGAGAATCGAGGGCCATCGGTGAAGATATGGGTGAGTCGATGGAGAGGTTTGGAGGAATAGGTGAGATTGACTGGTTCAGAGGTAAGGCAAAGGGGAGAGGTGAATCTACCTGGCGCTGAACAGGTGATGAGTAAGAAGGAACATGACAAGTGGGGTCAGGTAGTGAAATGGGTGAAGGAAGTGGGTTAGTGCGATAAAAAGGGTTCAGCAAATTGTTGGTAACAAGTGGGAACGAGTTAAAGAATGTGACAGCAGAAAAACCCGAAGGATCTAAAACAGAAATAAAGGGTTGTTGGTTTCCATCTAAATGGGCTTGTGGGCCAGAGTCTAAAATAGGAGTAAAAGGGAAGTTAACATTAGGATTGGAAGAAGAATTATAGGATATGGGTAGAATATTTTGATGACATGCAAGCAGATCACGCACCGCCTCATGATGAGAGTTTGTTGGTAACGTATGAAGATGAGAATTATCCACTAAAGGGATCCCTTGATTCTCGCCTGAATCATTGGTGGCTGTAACGGTGGCTGAGGGGGTTGATGAGATTGACGGAGAACTTGCCGGAGTTCGTCTAATGTTGTTATTTCCGGCCTGGTTTTTCCTACTGACTGTGTTTCCTGGTTTGGGTCGATACTCAGCTCTAAAGCTTTCATCATATTTGGGGACTATTAAATTCTTGGCTTCGAGTTGTTTAGCCTCTGGCCAGTCATCGGAAATAGCCTCACGAAGTGATGATTGAAGAGGGCAGTGTTTGGATAAATGATTCACAATACCACAGAAATAGCAGAAACGAGTTAATTTTTCAAACTTAAGATCAACCCAACAAGGTTTTCCGTTGGCTAATATAATCTTGATGGACTTGGGTAATGGTTTGGTGATATCGAAATCAATCTTCGCTCGTGCGTAACGACCCCATTTAATGGTTTCTTCGGCCTTGATAGGTTGAGTTGGGCCAAGTTCAGACGCAATTTTGTATACTGCCGACGGAGTAAGATAGTCAATAGGTAAGCCATGAAGTTGAACATTAAATTCAGAGCGAGAGAATTTGTATTCTGAAGGCAGCTTGTTGCGTTCACATCTTTCAAACAACAGTAGATCATCATGAATAGTCCATGGTGCACCTACTATAACGGCATCAAGATCTGCTAGTTCTGAGAATTGAATCAAATAGGAACCATCATAAAACTCTTTAATGGTGATCGGAGCAGTAGGGTTCCAAGCAACTTCGAAGAGCTCACTAAGAATACCAATGGGGAGATTACGATTGCTGGGCAATCGTACCACGATACTCTTACGCCAATCAGCAGACGGAAGGGCATCCTCTGATGAAAGAGTTACATTGGGAGTGCGAAGGTCGTCAGACATGAGAGAAGCCATGAGTTTTATTACATCATCAGGGTCGTAAGAAGGGGTAGAGGGGTGAGGTGTAGGATGTGGAGAGGAAGGCATGAGATGCAGGGCAACAATCAAGAGTGCATAAGGAGAGAGTATGAAGGATAGTAGAAGAGGAGAAAGGAGATCGAGAAAGGAAAGGGAACCAAAATGGTCCAGAGATGTCGTCACAGAGGACAACCACATTAATTTAATTAAAGAGACATACCTTAGATCGCGTATCCAAAATTATCTTGAAGCATCCAAACTAATAGGGTGATCGTTTTACGTCTCTACCCATAACACACCAAGAACTTGAGAGGTGAGTGCAAAACTGATGGAGAGTTTTAGGCACTAGAATTGGGTGAGAGTAAGAACCCTAATCACCCCTAATACTTATATACTACCTATTCCATCATAGGTAGTGATTGGGTGTTTCCCTACACAACTTAATAAGATAGTCCCAACAACTTAAGGGCCTAAGGGATTAGGTTTACACAAAGCCCATGGTTTGCAAACTCAATGGATCATCATACTGGGTTATGTGGGCCACAAATTCTTACATTCTCCCACTTGGCCCATATGACCCATAGTAAAACAAAACAAGTTTTATTTCAAGAAATTATTTCGAAATTATTTTGCAAAACGACTCGATAATGGGCTTAGGACTAAAATGACATACACGCGCGCGATTTGAAAACACCCCAATCCTCAACTATCTTATTAACCATCATAATATCATAATTAAGCAAGCTACTAGATTGAGTCATGGCGGTCATACATCTTTAAGTAAAATACTTCCTTCCATGCACCACAAAACTAGAACTCACTTAACATAATCAATAATTAGGGAATCTACATTCATAAAAAGCCAACAACATAAATGCCTTTTAAATTGGTTCAACTATTAAGTCTTGTCAAGACTATTCCTGTTGTCATACATCCCATCTCAAACATGTGTACACATAGGGAAAAACAGAAAAATCAGAAACATACAACAATGAGATCTCAAAGATGTCTTTTAGGACAGTATCATAATATCCATGTAACCATGTGGCCAATATCATGGGATACATCTAACAATATCATCATGTTCCTTAAATGTTTCAATGATGATCCCTTGGTTAATGGATTCGATAATTATAAGCTACAGCTTACACATTCTAAAGACACCTATGTTTCTGAATCTCTTTCTTAAGAAAAGTATTTAGTCCATTATAATACTTTACTCCTTTAAAGAGATTACTGTTGCGACACATTAAATTCTCAGCGACTTGGCAACAACGTCGACTAAACCCAAATCCTGAGATAAGCTTCGCAACCATAACTATAAGTTGTGGCCTCAAGTTTACCACACAAAGTCAATCCTCATTCATTTCAGATGATAAAATAATGGATCGACATATAACTTAAATCATAATCCCTTCTCATTCATAGAAGTACATAGCCAAAGGTACTTCCTACTCTCAGGGTAAATATTGGGCTTCCCAAAGCCTCATTATATGAAAATTTCTTCCATGTACTTACACTCGCTATCATTATTTCATAATAGGGGTGTTACTAGCTGAATTTACTGAATTTCTCTAAATATTTTTTAGATATTTCTCTTCTGAGACCACTTTAACGATTATTGTGTTTGGTTTCAGAATATTTTGATTCCAAACAAGTGGGTTGTCTCAATAATATCTTCAGTAATGAGAAATTCTTTGGTTATGTGCAACGAACCAAAATTACTTCTAGCAAGTTAACAACTATCAATACTTAGAACAAGAAACTTAAACGTACTCCCACTATTCTTCAGATACAAATACCGATATATAAGGTATTTCTCAAAACTAAAGAATCATAATGATGGTATTATTGAACTAGAAGTACCATCTTTAGGAAGCATGTCTAAATCTACGTATCGATCACTTAGACTTACAAATTATGTGTTTTTTTTTTAAAAATGAGAAGCCCTTAGAATAACTCATGTGCCTCTCTCCTTTAACAGTCTCATTACTTGCCCTTATGTCAAATTCAAATTCATGTAGCTAAAAGTCATAGTCATTCAGAATAACACATTTGTTCTTTTCAAAACACCATAATGTTATTCTCTATGGCAGTTCTACTTTCGATTAATTGGTGATGATTTCATTCCGGAGTGATTGTTCATTCAGTCGTTCATATTATTATTGAACTAGTCAATAACCAATAGACAAACAACTTCTCTAGAGGAAGGATATAAGGACTTGTATCCTAACTCCTTTAATTACCACTTTTCATGGTTATTCACTCCCACTGATTTCACCATCCCATAATAATTTGACATTATCGATTTCAATACTATCATACTATGATTAGAATGATAAAATCTTGTACCCTTTTGGATTTTACTGAGTAATCGGTGATCTGACCACCCTTCATTCTAAAATCCAATCATCTTTCATGAGCACCATATCTTCTAGCCACCGCTACACTCCCCAGATAAGGAGATGTCTTGAACTCAAATTCTTTCAGGACATAACTCTAATGAGTTTGATCTTTCATTGCAAGAACTCGATTCAAGAATACATAACAGTCTTTAAAGCTTTATTGCACGATTATATGGGTAAGCTAAAGGTATTTAACATACTTCTAACCATAACTTTAATGTACGATTACAACGTTGTGTCGTTTATCATATCACCTTAATCAGATCAGATAATTCTCACTTTCGTACATCTAATTTTCTTACAAATACAACAATGTTTATCTCAGGGATGCCCATTGTTTGAGTATTACTTTCAGAATTATATTTGTTCTTAATATGAGACATATTTATAAGGGTGATAAATTCTTTCTCCAACGAAACACAAAGTGCTCAAAGCATACTGATATCTAAGTGGATATTTTCAAGAAACTATGCACTTCATGATATGGCACCTATACTAGTGTGCTTGTTTGTTCTTTATTAATACAAAACCCCACACCTTGAGATCAATAAGATCTTAAACTAAAATGATTCTTATAACTATACTTTAGAGATAAACTCTAAATATTTGTGCCTTTAGAAATATGAGCTTTCATTCATTGACTACACTATTTTCAAACTATAATGCAGAATTTAAATAACATAATAAAATTCTACATAGATTGAAAAACATAAGTAGTCCTAAAGTTGACTATCCAAAACGCTTAGGGAGCTTTAATGAGGTTAGTTTCGAAACATACAAAGGTTAGGCATTTCTCCTTCCCCATTTCGAAACACACCTCACATCTATGACAATCTTTATAAAATTGTCCCATCTATTACAGAAGAAACATTTTATTGTCTAACTCCATCTATGAGTCTAGGTAACACAATTAGACTCGTTTACTTTGGATTTGTCTTTCACATTTCTTCATTTCTTTCAAGCTTCTTGAATTGAGATGAATCAAATAATATTTTTGTTGCTTAAGCCTTGCCTCTTCTTAAATTACCATAATTAACATGAATATGGAATCAATCATAATGAAGAGCAAAGAATTCACAATAATAAAGAACTTATATAGATTCATCCTAAATACTTTAATTTTGCAGCTAGATTTATAATTAATGGCGACATGTTCATTATGGAGTAGTTACATGCATAGAAACAGATACATGTTTTCTCAACTTTCACATTATGTGGTTCACTACTCCCACTAAATTCGCCATTACTTAAAATAAGCACAATCAATATTGGGAAGTCTAATATTGTATGTTTTGTTTGCAACTCATACTCATACGAACATAATGTTAAGTCTGTTTGACCTTTTCTATAACTTAAGGAAAAGATCTTACATTCAAACTACTGATATCCGTCAGAGTAGTGAGTTTACGATTTTGCCTAACTATAATTCAGAATGATATATATCCTAGTTAATGATGAACAAAGAGTATCATCATGATTTTTCATTTGGGCAAAAAATCATGACATACATAACGTTCACTCAAGCAGTGAAAAGGAAACCCATTTTATAATTGATGAACAATAAGTATCATCATTATTTCGCCTTTGGACAAAACAATGACATACAAAGTGTTCACTCAAATAGTGAAGAGAAAACATTTAACCATAACTAGAACAAATGTATACCTTTAATGATGAACTAGCAGTATTATCACGATTTCACCTTTGGGTCAAAATCGTGACATACTAAGTGTTCACTCAAAATATATGTTCTAAAATTGAGCATGTAGTATCATTACAATTTCACCTTTGGGTTGAAATTACAACATACCAAGCGCTCTCACAAGCGATGAGTCTCTTCACTATGTGAACAAAGAGTATCATCATGGTTTCGCCTTTGGGCAAAAATCACAACATACCAAGCGTTCACTTAAAGATGAAGAGAAACTCATATAATTATAATTCAAAACACAAGTATACTTTAATGATGAACTAGTAGTATCATCACAATTTTGCCTTTGGGCTAAAACCGCAACATACTGAGTGTTCATTTACAACTTATGTTCTGATGTTGAGCAGGTAGTATCATCACAATTTGCCTTTGGGCTAAAATTGCAACATACCAAGTGCTCGTCTAAACTACAATTCTCTTCACTACACTATGTGGGTGATCCCCGTAATCATAATTCAGGATAATGTATACTTAATGATGAACTAGTAGTATCATCATGGTTTTGCCTTTGGGCTAAAACCGTGACATACAAATTGTTCACTCACAATATATCCTGAGTTGGGGGAAACAAATATAAATCAATTACATTATAACCTTTCATAATTATCACAACTAACGATGTGTCTTTGGACCAATCCCTAGTTGATAATTAAATAAGAAATGTAACTGACTATTTCACTACGTTCCAATAATATGAGCTAAAATATAAGTTTATCATTCACCATAGGTCACTTTGGCAACCATCATACTGATTAAACCTATAATATTCTATAGTTCAATAAGATGACATATGCAGGCAATACTAAATTATACATAGAGTCAAAATAGAGTTGAATAAACAATAAGCAACTAATAAGACCCTAATGCATAAGTATAAAAACATTAATATAAGTTAAGCAAAATCATGTCAAATCAATCATATTATGATTTCAATACGTCCAGCTATGAAAATCGTTCAAAATGAGCTATTGCGGCTCAAAATTGGACATCAAATGAGTCCGAAAATACATAAAAACCGATAGACGATTAACTGGTTCCAATTTTATTTCAATTTCAGAAATTTGGTTCTGGTTCCAATTCTAGTGAGTAGTTTAGTTCCAATTAGGTCCAGGTCAGATTGCTACTAAATTTGATTCGGTTCTAATTAGACATGGGTTTGGTTCTTGTCTAATTAATTGGTTCGGTCCCAACCTAGTCCAATATTTATAATTGATTCTAACATAATGGTTCCAAGCCAACAATTCTAATTCCAATTATAAAACCAGTTTAGAAAACTAGTTTCGGGTCAAGTAACAAATCCATTCAAGGGTCTAATTATATAAGATCAGATTCAATTAAGTCGAGTGAGTTCGGATTAGTGAAAATAACGGCATAACCCAGTATGTACTGATTCAACTCAATTTTAAATCATACTAACTCGGAGTCAACTCAGTCACTTAACAACCAAATTGGGTCCTTTCAATTAAAATCTTAAATTTGTTTTTGTTTTTGTTTTTTTTTTTTTTTAAGAACCCTAAAAGGTCACGTCACCATCAACTTCTCTAATACAAGAGAAAAGCATGACCAGAAGAAACCCTAGCCAAAAACGGACATCAACGTGCCGCCACCTAGTACTATCCATATATATCCGACGGTCGGAAATCGTTCATGATTATTAGACACCGGAAAAATTCTTTTCATAATAGAAAAATCATTCATGGTGAACTGAAAATGGATCGCACAACGGAGATCGTACATCAACGCCCATGATAACCGCTAATGACTAGAAAGCTACAACTCGTCAGGTAACTCCATTAAATCGGTTAAGACCTCATTAATTGACATAGAAAACCGAACCCAAATCGATAAATCTAAAAGCCCTCTCATCGTAAGCAATGAACCATCATCAATCTTTTATCACAAACCAAAAGGAATTAAATAGGATATTCAGAATTTAAAACCATAAGACTGAAATCCTTACGAAACCGGTCAAGATACCAACATAGATTCTAGATGCATCAATCACAAACCAAAACAGTAAACATTCAACCCACTTCCATTCAATTAATATATATATATATAAAAGGTACCCTTATCAAATCAGTAGATCGATTAAATATTTTGGTTGTATTATTTTGTTTTATTTATTGAATCAAAACGAAAATAAAACTATAATAAACGGGGTTCGGTGTTTGTACACTTAAACCCATCGATGGCCAAAAGCATCTATACAAAACTCAAGTTTCAATCTCCATTACCAAACGGGAAAGCATGAATATCAGAACTCTCTGCTCTGATACCACATGTAAATCTATTTAGTTCATGTAACAACATTAGGCGGAAATCAAACATGAACAATACGGATCTTGATAATCATACTAACCACATTAATTTAATTAAAGAGACATACCTTAGATCGCGTATCCAAAATTATCTTGAAGCATCCAAACTAATAGGGTGATCGTTTTACGTCTCTACCCATAACACACTAAGAACTTGAGAGGTGAGTGCAAAACTGATGGAGAGTATTAGGCACTAGAATTGGGTGAGAGTAAGAACCCTAATCACCCTTAATACTTATATACTACCTATTCCATCATAGGTAGTGATTGGGTGTTTCACTACACAACTTAATAAGATAGTCCTAACAACTTAAGGGCCTAAGGGATTAGGTTTACACAAAGCCCATGGTTTGCAAACTCAATGGATCATCATGCTGGGTTATGTGGGCCACAAATTCTTACAAAGAAATATGCAAAAATAAAAAAACAAAATAAAGAACTATAATTAAGGTGCAAATATTACAGCTATGAAAAAAAAATAGCCCATTATAAAACATATAACTCCATTAAAAATTAATTAAAAGTAATTATCATTCACTTTCAATCAACTTCCAATCAAGGTTTATATTAACCATCTTTTAATTTTTTTATCAGTTCTGTCACTCAGGGGTATCAACGTTTTGAAAAAATTACTTGGTTTTTTCTTAAAAATTTTAAGGGTTATCCCCCAACGCTGGACAAAATAGTTTGACCACATAGATTTTTTCCTCTTCTCTCTCTAATGATGTTTTTAATTAAACCCTAGACTTGAAACTTTTTTGCACCATTTTTAAAGAGCAATAATGAAGCCGAAATACCTCCACTTACTACCGACCATGAACAAAAATAAGGGTTTCGATTTCCTTTGTTAATCGTCAAATCTTGCATATTTTTGGTATTTTTTTTGACTCTTAAAATAGTTATATATAAGAGGTTTGTGAACATTTTCATGCATATTTTGTTAATTTTGGTCTATAAAACCTCAAATTCGAACAACTCAATTTTTTTTAGAAATGCTCAGACATACGTAGAGCCAAGCACTAACAGAGAAGTTCGAACTTGCGAGTCTGAACCCTAACATGCAGTAAGGTTTGGCTTGGCATGGCCGAACACAAGTTTGAGAAAAAATAACAATTTTTTTGGTTTGTACTCAAAAGTCCGAGCACTAGTTTAGTAGTTCAGACTCACAAATGCGAACCTCTTTGTTAGTGCTCGGCTCTGCAAGTCAGAGCAAAAGTTCAAAGCCCTAGTTTAATATCTCAATTTTTTAAGTAGAAATTGAAACAAAATAACTCTAAATGGTGTGATTATACGTTATTTCATAGGATTTGAACACCTAATTACCTTGTGAAATGAGTTTTTTTGAACATGGCGGTGGTGGTTGGTGGATGGTCGAAGTGGTGGTGGCGGTATCAGACATGGCTTACCCGAATCCATCTTGGTTGGACATGGTATACCAGAATTTTAGTTTTTTTATTAGAAAATGGGGTCTGACCGGAGAGCACCCCTTATAAAAATAGGAACACCCATTATAAAAATTTTGGTCAAACTAAGTTTGAGTGAAAAGAAACACCTAGGCTAGCTACAACTAATCTAAAAATAGGATGGTTAATATAAACTGCCATTTTTAACAGCGTCAAGAATTTTAAAATGGATTAGTTTTTGTAAAAAAGATCTAAATGGTGAGAAAAAAGTCCTCCCAAAAAAACAGCACTTAAATCACTCTCACACCTCCTCCCAAAAAAACAGCACTTAAATCACTCTCACACCTCATTAAATTTCTCAAATCTCTTCCACGATTCTGTCCCACAAATCTCCTTTTAACTTTTTTTCCAATTGTTACATTATTAAAACCACTCAAAAATCTATAGAATACTCTTGCTACATGAAAATTTTGGTGCATAACAAACGGTTGAATCCCCACCGCAGATACACCTAAATGCATTAGGTGTATACAGTTAGGATATAATCCCTCTTCTACACATCAAAACTTCTTGTAGCAAAATCACTCCCTAAGTAATGACTGAACATGCCAACAAGCCTATAAATAAGTGAATACCAGAGCACAAGAACAGCATTGTACTATTCATCTGCAAGTTTCGATTTGCTGTTGCTGGGGGTTAAATATATGGCCAAGCTTATTTCGTTCTATCACTACTTCCTAGTTTTCCTTCTGTTCTTCTCAGGTCAATTTTTTTTTTTTTTCTATTTTCTGATGTTCTTCTCGATCAATTTTTATACATTTTGAATGATCATTCGGGATGATTTATTCTCGACAATTTTATCCCTTTCGAAAAAACAAAATGATCATGATGATTTGTATGTATTTTAACTGCTAATTAATTGCATGGTTAAACTACGTACGTGCATTTATGTACAGGTGAACAACTGATGTTGAGGGTTGTGGAGGCGGATGATAGTTGTACGCTAGTATGGCCTTGCATCACCGAAGAGGAATGCTGGAGAAAATGTAAAGAGGAACATTATTGGATCCGAGTAGGGTGTCATAAGAACACTAATCAATGCGAATGTGTATTCAATTGTTGAACCCCTTAATTCTCATCTCCGCTTTGCTGTAATTTGGGCATTAGTCCCATATGTCAATATCGAGTTTTGCTAGAAGATTAATTCTTTCTTGGAATGTTTGGGGACTTAACTCCAGAGAGAAAAAGTCGGCAGTTAGAAGATTAATCAAATTCTCTAAGGCAAACATCATTTTATTGCAGGAAACTAAAATGACAGTTTGTGACCAGAATGACATTTTAAATATGACAGGTTCGAGAAACTATGGATGGGCGGATATCCCATCAAATGGTGCCTCCGGTGGTATTTTAATCTTATGGCGTCATGATCTTTTTAAGGTTAAACTGGTATTGGAAGGAACATACTCATTAACAATCGACTGCAAAAATAAATCAGATCAGTTTCAATGGTTCATCACGGCAATTTATGGTCCAAATTCCCCACGACTAAGGAATGACCTTTGGGTAGAGCTTAGTGAGGCTCACGGTCTCGCGTTAGGTCCTTGGGTCCTCGGAGGGGATTTCAATGTTGTCCGCAAGTGCAACGAGAAGAAAGGAGGTAGCCGTCTAACCAAAAGTATGACTGACTTCTCGAATTTCATCTCTAGGTTTAATTTGATCGACCTGCCCCTCAACGGTGCCAAATATACTTGGTCCAATGGACAAGAGAACCCAACAATGTCCAGGATAGACCGTTTTCTTATTTCTCAGGAATTTGAAGATAAATACCCCCGATCTCTACAACTTGCACAGCCTCGACCTCTCTCAGACCACATCCCCCTACTCCTAGATACAAACGAATCATCTTGGGGCCCGCCACCATTCAGGTTTGAGGTAATGTGGTTCGAGGTAAATGGTTTTTATGATAAATTAAAACTATGGTGGGAGTCGTTTAGTTTTGCAGGTAGTCCAAGTTCCATATTTTGGAACAAGTTAAAGGCGCTCACCGCGAAAATAAAGGCTTGGGAAAAGGAGGATTTTGGGAAACTTAGCAACAAAATTGTAGAAACACTCCACAGTATTGCTGAACTGGATCTAATTGAGCAAGACTCATCTCTATCACAAGAACAAGCCTCCTCCAAAGTCTCACTCAAACTGGAATTCAATAAACTAGACAAAATGGATAGACTCAAGTGGCAACAAAGATCTCGAGTTCGATGGTTGAAACTAGGGGACAAGAACACACCATTCTTTCACAAGACGGCGTCTTCTCGACATAGGAGTAATCGTATAAATCAACTCCTCATTGGGGAAGTTTTCTCGTCAAATAGGGAAGAACTCATATCTCATATCACTAAATTTTATAAAGATTTATTCACTGACGATTTCATGATTAGGCCTGGTTTTGATGGAATTCCATTTAACAATTTAACTTCGCAGGAAACAAAAATCATGGAGGATCGACTAACTGAAGCAGAGGTTTTGGCATCTATAAACAGCTTGGGTTCAGAAAGGGCTCCAGGCCCAGACGGGTATCCAATCATCTTCTTTAAAAAATGTTGGTCTTTCATCGGTAAGGATTTCATGTGCCTAGTTGATGAATTCTTTTACTCAAACTCTTTGGATCTTAGGCATAACAAATCGTTTATTGCCTTGGTTCCTAAAAAAGACCAATCAGAATCAATCAAGGATTTCCGACCCATTAGCCTACTCACTAGCGCTTATAAGATCATATCCAAGGTGCTAGCCACAAGACTAAAATTAGTCATGCCCAAACTTGTTAGCCCACAACAATCTGCCTTCATCAATGGGCGACAGATTTTTGATGGAATTTTAATTGCCAATGAGCTAGTCGACTCTAGGATTAAATCTAATAAGCCTGGACTAATTTGCAAAGTCGACATGGAGAAGGCTTTTGATAGAATAAATTGGTCCTATTTGAAAACAATCCTCGCCCGAATGGGCTTCGGCCCTAAGTGGATTAGTTGGATGAATTTCTGCTTTTCCACAGCTTCCTTTTCCGTCATGATTAATGGTTCTCCGTTTGGTTTCTTCAATGGTACTAGGGGGCTCCGACAGGGAGACCCTCTCTCACCTTTACTTTTTGATCTAGCTATGGAAGGTCTCTCTCGTTTTTTAGATATTGGATCCTCACTTGGGAAATTCAATGGTTACCAAGTGTGTGAAAATGGTTCATCGATCTCCCATTTGCATTATGCAGATGATTCAATCTTCTTCATAAATGCTGAATGGCGCGAAATTCACAACCTTTTGAGTCTCCTCAAATGCTTTGAAGCAGTATCGGGACTTAGAATTAATTTCTCAAAAACTAAACTAATTGCAATTGGTGAGGTTTTGTGTTTGCAGGATTGGGCCGCTAGGTTGGGATGTGGAGTCGCTACGCTACCTTTATCATACCTTGGCATGCCGCTTGGAGCTCGTCCAAAGTCTAAGGCAATCTGGGATCCGGTTATTGAGCGTTTCAACAGAAAGCTCGATAACTGGAAGCACAAATGTCTCTCTAAAGGAGGTAGAATCACTTTGGTTAAAAGCTGCCTCACTAGCTCAACTATCTACTTTTTCTCTATTTTCAGGGCCCCAATCTCGGTCATTCAGATTCTCGAACGGAAAATTCGTAACTTCTTATGGGAGAAAAAGGGAGGCTCGCAGGGATATCACTTGGTGAATTGGTCTATCATATGCACCCCTGTAAACTACGGTGGTCTGGGTATCAAGCGACTACGGCATATGAACACTGCTCTGTTATCAAAGTGGTGTTGGCGATACATCCTTGAGAAGGATCAACTATGGTTCCAAGTAATTAAGGAAAAATTTGGTCCTTTTCCCTCAATCTGGCATCCGGGAGAGGTTTCTTCGCCGTATGGTCATAGTTGTTGGAGGAGCATTATTTCAAACTCACAAACAGTTGCAGCCCTCTCCACCATTAAGATAAATTCAGGGATGGAGACTTCGTTTTGGTGGGATGTGTGGTCTGGTCCATGCTCTCTCAAATCAGCCTTCCCAGTACTATACAGGTTTTCATCAAAAAAGTTCGGCTCCATCAAAGACTTCATTGTTACTTCGCCCTCAGATGAAAGTTGGGTTCTAAGCTTCAGCAGGGAGATCCGAGAAGCAGAGATCCCTATGGTATCATCTTTATTGCATCAAATTGGCAATCCTCCACCAACTCTCAATGGTGCAGCAGACTCACTCTCATGGACCCTCACTCCAAAAGGATCCTATACAGTCAAATCTTTCTACGACCAGTTAGGGGGTCCTCCCCAACAAGAATATCCATATCAGGTGGTGTGGAACCCCAAAATTCCATACAAGACTTGCTTCTTTTTCTGGTTGGCATCTCTAAACAAAATCCTTACCCTAGATAACCTTCAGAAAAGAAACCACCACCTCGCAAACTGCTGCTATCTATGCCAACACGACCTCGAAACCCCCAAGCACCTCCTCCTCCATTGTCACATCTCCAGGAAAATTTGGTCACTCATCCTCCCAAATAACGGGTGGAGTTGGTGCTTCCCCAATGAAATCTTGGATCTTGCACACTGCTGGTCGTCAAAAGGTTTCTCAAAGAACGGAAAACGACTTTGGAGTTTCATCCCAGCGGCGGTTTTTTGGGTAATCTGGACTGAACGAAATAGGAGGGCTTTTGAAAACAAAGCTCTTGACCCGTTCTCTATAAGTGTAGAGATCAAATCCCTGATTCACTTTTGGATATCCACAAATTTCGAGGACTTCAGGATACATTTTGACTCGTGTATTTTCAATTGGGATTACTTATTTGTGTAACGATGTAGGCCTTTGAACAGCACCCCTGGTCCTCTTTGTTCCTCCCTGAACATTTGTAACCTTCTATTCTTTCATTCTTAATGCATTTTATTTCCTTTTCTCCTCAAAAAAAAAAAGTTTTGCTAGAATAACACTAAAATTTGACACCAGAATATTACATCAGCTTTTTAAAAGTGGTATGAGGGGCTGAAATAGAATTAATGTTATTTCAGCAACTGTTATGATTGGTTTCCAATCAATAAAATAAGCAGATGTAATCTTTGGTGTCAAAATCTGGTGTCCCTGTAGTAATGCCCGTCAATATCTTCTCTCTCAATCTACATATCCTTTTACTTATTAATAAAACAAATATATTATTAAGCCTTCTTTTTTCTTTCTCTCTACGTATTAATGAAATTTTACGGGACTAAATATTTAAAAAACTTAAAATGAAAAAGAAGATCCATTCGCAACAATAAATGACTCAGATATATACGCATATTTCACATAATAACCACCATTATCTCTCCCATGATTCTATTTATCTCTTCCTCAAATCAATCTCTCACTTACACCTTCTAAAATGTCTCCCTCCATTGTTTACCGACTCGGCTGGCTCGGATATTAAAATTAGTTTTTCGGTACTGCTTGACTCGGCATACTCAGCCCCGACTAAATCTGACTTAGCAGCTGCTTCAACTCGTTTTTATTTTTATTTATTTTTGATTAATTAAAGATAATATATATTGATAATAATGTTAAGAAGAAGACAAGCTACTCTGAGATGGAAGATGGTGTAGCAGTCTAGTACAAGAAAGTTTGAAAAACTTACAAATTATGCATGATCTCTCCCCCATTGGGATATGAGTGATATACTCTTGCATGGAAAAAAATTGACATGGAGGATATGCTTTTTTTTAATGCACGGACAGTTCTCGGCGCATGTTAGCGCGATGAAAAAAGACAAAAAAATCCTATAGTACTTAATAATAGTGGTGCACATTAGCAAACCCCATTTAAAGAATTTTAACATAAAAATGACTTTAATTTTCAAAATATAAATCGGATGATTTGAACAAAATTTATATCGTCGGAAAATATTTTTTAAGATTCTTAAAACAAGATTAGACAAGAATACTAAATTCAAAAAAAAAATCTAGAAAACTCCATTTACGAAGCTATAAACTCAAATAATTATATGCAAATTATAATTTGCATAGTTACAAAAGTAATTTCTGGACTTTTATTTTATGCAATCTCTTTGCAAAGAGGCTTAGAAAAGTCCAAATGCTCAAGCGTATGCAAAATATGCAAATACAACTTGCATAGGTTTTATGTATGCAATCTGTTTACATAGTCCAATTATGAATTTTTTTTTTCTTTGAATTTGATATGGTTATTTTTTCTCATTTTGAATATCTTAAAAAATACTTTTCAAAAATATAATTTTTTTCAAAAAATGATTTGTAAATTAAAAGTTATAGCAATTTAAATTTTAAAAAGTATTATTTTCTCTCTATGCTATGTCACCACTTCCTAAAAATTAAAAACAGTTAGAGTTCATACTTTAAATAGACATAAGAGTAGTTTAGGTATGAAAATATAGCTTGCGCTTACAAAACGCTAAAAATGAGGGGCGGACCTTTTATAAAACTAAAAGTGTTCATCCTCTCCATAAAATGATTAGAGAAATATGGCTTCTAGCCTAATTTTGTGTTTAGGTATTTCTTTAAAAACACCATTAAATTTTTGCTTTATTACTATTATTTTTTTGGTCCTAGAAAAGGAATTATGTTTTTGGTCTGAGAAAAGGTTTTTGCTGGGCGTAGATTTGCAAAGGTGTAAATCAAATCACAAGCCACATAATTTGGCTAGCGCATTTGAGTGAGTAAAATGAATTTGGTGGGAAAACAGCTGGTATCCCCTTAAATTAAAATCACACTCAGTGTTGTCGCTCATTTTATTTGAGGATATCCCAAACATACAAAATATTAAAAACAAATTTTTAAACCCTAAAAAACATTTAATATTTTAAAAAAAATCTTTATCCCCGAAGTGTGATCCAGTATCTTTTATGGAAGGGCACCCAAAATCTATCACTACCTAATATTCTATTCTAAAGAAAATAAAATGCAATTTTGCCAGTTTCAAAAAAAAACTTAAAGCTAGGTCTGATAAAAAAAAAAAAGGATGGTTAATATAAATAGTCATTCTAAAAATATGAATGGGTAGGGAAGCTAGAGTTGGACAAGAAAAGGTTAATATAAACTAACATTTTTAAAGTTTTAAAATAAACTAATTTTTGTAAGAATGATCTACAACAAAAAAAAAAAAGTCCGCCAAAATCACTCTCCCAAACAGTGGCGGAGCTAGGAATTTTTTCTGGGTGGGGCACTTGGAGAACAACGAATTAGTTTTTCTAATCAATCTATTAACAAAATTTTCAATTGAGGCGTTAGAAAATAAATTTTTTTAAAAAATTAGGTCAACAAATGGGGTGTTTGTTTTCTTGCCACTTATTACCACTAATTAGTGGTGGGCCTACACAAAATATTCTTTATTTTTCACCACCAATAAGTAACTTAAGGGTTTTGAGGCCCATAATTTACTGGTGGTGAAAAATAAAGAGCATTTTGTGTGGGCCCATCATTAATTAGTGGCAAAAAAATAAACACCCCATAAAATTATATATATATATATATATATGAGTTAGGATCAAGAGACATGTTATAGATATGGTCTATGCAGGGCCCAAATGGAGATGATCGGACGGTGCGAAGATGATCTCCATGCCAATTAGATCATCTTTGTACAAAAAATTATCATATTCTAAAGCTTCTAGGAATTGGTTTGATGTTAATTGTAAAAATAGATAACTTATAAGTCATGTAATTTTTTATGGGGTTAAAAATTTTAGAATAATGTGATTTTTGGTGAGGATATTCTACACTGTGAATATATCATTATCACAAAAAATAGCCCTTAGATCACCTCTATGTGGGCCTTACAAAGATGTCTACCATCTAACTCAATATTTAATATTTTTTTAATTGGGTGAGACACTTTTAAAATATTTTGATACTATACAACTAGGTTTTTGAAAACACGTGCCCCACCCAAGTGCTACATGGCTCCGCCCCTGCTCCCAAATCATTAAATTTCTCAATTCTCGTCCACCATTCTTTCCCACAAACCTCTTTTAACTTTTTCTTTTTCTTTTTTTTTTTTCCAATTATTACTTTACTAAAACCACTAAAAATATGTAGTATAATCTTGCTACACCAAAGTTTTGGTGCTTAGCAGACGGTTGAATCCGTGCCTCATTAAATTTCTCAAATCTCTTCTACGATTCTGTCCCACAAACCTCCTTTAACTTTTTCGCCAATTGTTACCTTATTAAAACCACTCAAAATATGTAGTATAATTTTGCTACATGAAAATTTTGGCGCTTAGCAGACGGTTGAATCCCCGCCGCAGATACACCTAAATACATTAGGTGTATAAGGCTAGGATATAATCCCTATGCTACGGATCAAAATATTCTTGTAGCAAAATCACTCACCAAGTAATGACTGAACATGACAATAAGCCTATAAATAAGTCAAGACCACAGCTAGCACAAGAACATGCAGCATTGTACTGCTCATCTACAAGTTTTGATTTGCTGGGGGTTAAATATGGCCAAGCTTCACTACTTCCTAGTTTTGATCCTTCTGTTCTTCTCAGGTCTTTTTTTTTTTCTTTTTCTTGATTTTCTTCTCAATTTTCTTATTCTGATTGATCATGATATATGGTTTATTCTCGAAATTTCATCCTCTGCATTTTTTTTAATACAATTTTATCCCTTTCGAAAAAAAATGATCATGATGATTTGTATCTATTTTAATTGCTAATTAATTGCATGATTAAACTACGTGCATTTATGTACAGGTGAACAACTGATGTTGAGGGTTGTGGAGTCGAATGATAGTTGTACGCTAGTATGGCCTTGCGTCACCCAAGAGGAATGCTTTAGGAAATGTAAAGATGAACATGATTGGATCCGAGTAGGGTGCCATAAGAACACTAATCAATGTGAATGCGTTTTCAATTGTTGACCTACCCCCCTCCCATCTCCATATCTCCTCTCTCTTACATGTATTAGGGCACAATATTAATGAAAATTTATGTACCCTTTTAATTATTAATAAAAAAAGATTATTAAGTCTTTTTTTCTCTTTCTCTCTCTATTTGTTAATGAAAATTTACGGGACTAAATATTTAAAAAATTTAATAGTCTGTTTGGACAAAAAATTTAGAGGAGGGATTTTGTGGGGACCACGAATTTGGTGAAAAAATCATGTTATATTTTTTCTCAAAATCTCTGGTCCCTACAAAATCCCTCTCTAAAATCGCTTATCCAAAAAAACTATAAAATGAAAAAAAAAATACAAAAAGACAAAAATGGTAATCATTGACTTTGAACTATAATTATTAAAAATTTAAAAGCACATATATTATTATAAATTTTAAAGCACAGATATATATTGCAATTTTTCATTTGCCAAAATTGAATTAGTACTACCTTGTAAATCAATTAAGGGAAAAGTATGAGCTATAGGAGGAGATAATAATATAATAAATGACACAAATATAAATACGCATATATCACATGGATAATGCTACTTTTACTCCTTGCATGACTCCTAGAATAAGGTAGCAAGATTTGTTTCAAACAATCTTCCCATCTCATCTTCGGAGTCATCCAAGGAGTACATATAACATTATCTATATCACATAACCACAATTCTCTCTCCCTCAAATCACTCTCTCGAACGTACACCTTCTAAAACGTCTCCCTCCATGGATTGCCAACTCGGCTGGCTTGGATATTTAAATTAGTTTTTCGGTATTGCTTGACTCGGCATACTCAACCCCGACTAAATCTGACTTAGTGGCTAGTTTAACGTTTTATTTATTTATTTTAAAATGTTTGTGTAATATTTGGATCAAAATATTATTAAAATTATATTTTTGATATGTCATTCCTTGTTAAAATAATATTTTATCATTCAAACAAGGCTTCAGTGCTTCACTTTTAAGTCGTTTAAACCGTCTAAATTGTTCGTTTTCTTTCTTTTAACACAGTGCATCGAAAAATTATTCATTGATTAGGCTTGGTAATGAGGTTTTCATGCACAAGGCTCAGAGTCCTTATGATGTTCATCGGACCAGTGTGTGCTTTGTTGGGTTGTAGTTTTCATGAAATGTGTGTAAGGAAGTTTTGGATCGTTGCATAGTGGTGTTTAGACTAGGAAGTACGGACACAGACATGAAGACACAGATACGATACAATATGGACACGACGAGACGCCAAATTTTAAAAAAGTAGGAAACTGACATGGCAAGGATAAATAAAAAATAATATATATTTACATTAAAAATTTATTATATAGATGAAATTCTTCAAAGAACTCTAAAAAATCTCTTGTACAAAGGGTTTCAATGATAATGAAAGACATACAAACATAAAAAAAACATGTGTGTGACATGTTTCGTTGAATTTTTTGAACATTTTCATAAAAAGAATCTTTCAAAACATGTATTTAAAGTGTCCTCCGCGTGTCCAAGTGTCGGACAAACGACCCCAAATAAAGTGTCCGTGCTTCATAGGGTTAGCGGATGATCATAGATTGCAGTTATGTGTTGGCTTAGGTTTTTCAGATGTGGTCATTCAAGTGGACTCTATGTTTGTCCATGTGGGTCGCGCTAGGACAACCTAAGACCTGATTTTTTTGTCATTATGATCTCCTCATCATAGAGATGATCGCAATCAACTTAGCGTCAAAATATGTCCCCGCATAGAGGCTCATTATATATAGAGTCTGGATATATGTACAAGCTTAAATGTACAGGTTAGATATACAGCCTCTTGTGCGGCCTACACGACGTTGATCTAAGGGCCGATGTCTTGTTAAAATATTTTTCTCATCATGTAGATCATCTTCACCAAAAATCAGTCAATTCTAAAACTTGTAGCCCCACCAAAAGTTGATCGGAATTTGATTAAAAATTAACGGTGAGAAATGAACGATGAGAAATAGAGACAACTTTTAGTGGGGCTAGAAGTTTTAGAATTGACTGATTTTTGGTGAAAATGATCTACATGGTAAGGAGAACATTTTCACAAAATCTCAACCCTTAGATCAGCCTCATGTGGGTCCTACAAGAGGCTGTACATCTAACCTGTACATTTAAGCCTGTACATATATCCGGACTCTTATATATATAACTAAGGTTCAATATCACAATACATTATTAATAATTTATTTTTTTTTACTCTTTTTTTTCTTTTGATTTAAATGTTGTAAATTTTAAGCCCGTATATCTAAAATATGTAGATGATAGAGAAAGAGATAAAGAAAACCTACAATATAAATATCTTTTTATTGATAAAGTAAAAAGGGTATGTAACTTTTTTCAAGAATATTGTACCCTTTAAATACATGTGTTCCATCTGTGAGAAGCAAGGGGGAGAGGGGAGGGTGATCAACATCTGTAAATGCATTCGCATCGATTTTTCTCGCACCCTGATGCGATCACGTGATATGGATGTGCCTGAAAACATCTTCTCTTGCACACCTCTTCGCCGATGGAGCAAGGTACTACTGCCAGACAAGTATCCGCCTGGACAGCCCTCATCATTAGCAGTCCACCTAATAGTTGAAACATCCAATTATTATTTAGCACATAAAATTACAAAGTTAAAATAGATATAAAATAAAGTATGTCTACACTCATTAATGATTCTCAATTACAAAAGTTATTTACTGACGTGGAGCTACTAAAACTCAAAGAGCAACCCAGAAATTAATGGGGTCCACATTGTTAACTTCACTCTCTCTCTAAATTTAGAGTTGAGATAATCTGTACCCCTATATATGCAAACCAACGACTATTTTTTATTTTTTAGGTGAGAATGTTCTGTTCACCTTACAGACCATAACATTATACTCATAAAAATTTAATCTATTCTAAAATTTTTAACTTCATCAAAAGTTAATTATAAAATCAATGGTGATGAAGTCACCCTTGCATTCAACGATGGACAATTATTTTTCTAATCAACTTTTGTAGTTTTAAAAATTTTAGATTGAGATGATTTTTAGTGAGAATGATCTATATACGATGAGGGAAATATCTTTACAAAAACTTAGTTGAGGAACATCCTTACTAAAAATTAGCTAGTAATTAGTCTCTATGTGAGCTCCACAAGATAAATTAGTGTGTGGGACAAGGGTAGAGAGAATCTCGACTCCTAAATTTAATTTGTTTTAAATTAGCTGAAAAATCACGATTATAGAATTATATATAAAAGAAAAACAATATCAGAAGAAAAGAAAAAAAAAATTAACCTGAGAAGATGAACAAAAGGAAAACTAGGAAGAAATAATGAGTGGACGAAAGAAGGTTGGCCATCTATAACACACTGCAAGAAAATTAAAAAATTTAGATGAACAATACAATGTTGTTCTTATGGTGCTCTGGTCTTTACATATTTATAGGATTTTTTTGATTTTTTATGGAAATAATTATAGGGGTTATTGGCGTGTTCAGCCATTATTTAGTGAGTTTTCGGTCATTATTTAGTGAGTTTTTTTTTTTTTTTGGTTGGTAAAACAAATTTGTTGAGAGAAAAGAGTCAATATCATTATTTAGTGAGTTTTCGGTCATTATTTAGTGCTCTGGTCAACAATATCCGGGGGCGCAGCAGTCAGCAAAGTAATTGTATCCAAGTCGTATACAGCAAATGTGTTTAGGGCACTCTCTGTGGCTGGGATTTAATGCGTCTATCACCCACCAAAATTTTCGTGTACCAGAATTTTACTCCGGATTTTGTGTGGAAATCTTTACATAATAACGGAGGGAGGTATCTTTTTATCCCTACCCATCAACGGCTAGAGCATATGGAAGAATCTTCAGCATCAACGGCTATGATAAAACACAAAAAAAATTGGGTCAAAGGACAAGTTTGTCCTTCACCTCCTTTAACTATTTGAAGTTAAAATGGTCATTTAACAACTTCATTATATAAATAACCAAAAAAACTTTATTTTCTTTTAGGAAATACTGGATGTGTCACGTGGCTATACTTATTTATCTACATCTAATTTACACTTGACAGTAGAGTCACGTTAAATCGATACAAGGGCGCGTGGATAAGTGTGTGTGAGGCGCACGTGCGTAAGGCAAAAGTTAATCGAGGCAAAAGTTAATCGAGGGATTGCCAACTCACATGCGCGCATAAATTGTTGCCCTCAAAAAAAGCCATTTTTAGTTGATGACTTAAGGATGTCCTTGCATCCTAATCACCAAATTTAATTAAAATCGCTATTTAAATTAAAATTAAAATTCCACGTACATTGGAAACAAGACACAAAAGATTTATCTTTTTTATTTTAAAAGGTTATCATGTTACACACATCACGTTGAAGGAAGAAGACGTATCCGCTCCAAAAGCTTTTAGATTTACTTTGCCCAATGAGTACTCCATAAAATCTTTTCCCTAATGAAGGAAAAGAAAATGCGACAGCGCTCCCGTGTGAAATGGTTAAAGGCAGGAGATAAGAACACCCCATTCTTCCACAAAACTGCATCCTCAAGGAGACGCTCAAACCGCATCCATCAACTGCTGATCGAAGGAGAATTCACCACCAACAGGGAAGCTATCACAACCCACATTATTGATTTCTTTTCTGGTCGTTTTACTGATGATTTCATACATAGACCTAGTTTAGAGGGAATTAATTTCGATCATCTAACACCACAACAAGTTGCCTCCCTAGAAGGCAGGTTCAGCGAAACAGAGGTGCTAGCTGCTCTCAAGGGCCTTGGGGCTGAAAGGGCCCCCGGCCCTGATGGATACCCAGTGACATTCTTCACCAAATTTTGGGGGTTCATTAGTGGGGATTTCCTAAAATTTATTGATAAGTTCTACTACTCAAATTGTGTTGATAAAAGACACAACTCCACTTTCATTGCGCTAGTCCCCAAAGTGAACCAAACTGAATCCATCAAAGACTTCAGACCCATAAGCCTATTGACTAGTACATACAAAATCATCTCAAAAATCCTTGCTAATCGCCTAAAAATAGTTTTGCCAAAACTTATTAGTCCTCATCAAACGGCTTTCCTCCAAGATCGCCAAATCTTTGATGGGATCCTAATTGCTAATGAACTGGTCGACTCTAGAATCAGATCAAAATCTCCTGGAATCATCTGTAAAGTAGATATGGAAAAGGCTTTTGATCGAATCAATTGGATGTTCCTAAAAAATATTCTTCAAAGGATAGGCTTTGGTCAAAAGTGGATCCAATGGATGGATTTCTATTTTGGGACAGCTCTCTTCTCCATTCTCATCAATGGATCATCTTTTGGAAAATTCAAAAGCAGTCGCGGCCTAAGACAAGGAGACCCACTATCCCCTCTTCTCTTTGACTTAACCATGGAAGGATTCTCAAGATATCTAGACAATGCAACACATCTTCAAAAATTCACTGGTTTCACAGTAAAGGAGAATGGATCATCAGTCTCACACTTACACTATGCTGATGATTCTATTTTCTTTATTAACGCTGAATGGGCTGAACTTTACAACTTGCTCAGCCTACTAAAGTGTTTTGAATCGTTATCCGGCCTACGAGTTAATTTCTCTAAAACAAAATTAATTGGCATCGGTCAAGTACCACAATTAAGTGAATGGGCTGCTAGATTAGGCTGTGGAACCGACACAATCCCCTTCTACTAACTCGGCATCCCTTTGGGAGCATGATCACGTTCTAAAGCCATATGGGATCCAATTATCGAGCATTTCAATAAAAAACTAGATAATTGGAAACGTAAGTGTCTCTCAAAGGGAGGTCGCCTCACTTTGATAAAGAGTATCCTAGCTAACCTCGCTATATATTTCTTTTCAATTTTCAGAGCACCAAAAAGCATCACGGACGACCTTGAGAGGAAAATGCGGAATTTCTTATGGTCAAAGAAGGGAGCCAACAAAGGATACCACTTGATCAAATGGAGTCAGATCTGCATCTCAACAGATAAAGGGGGTCTTGGTATCAAACAACTTCAACATATGAACAGTGCGCTCCTTGCAAAATGGGGATGGAGGTTCTCAAGAGAAAAAACACACCTATGGTACATCATTATAGAGGAAAAGTATGGACCATCACCCTCACATTGGTTCCCAGAGGAAACCAGGACCACGTATGGGCATTCTTGCTGGAGACACATAGCATCATGCGTCAAAATTACAAGGAATCTATACAGCCTCTCTATACACTCAGGCACAAAGATATCATTTTGGTTCGACACCTGGACAGGTTCCAAATCACTCAAGGATATCGCTCCAACCATATTTAAAATTGCAAAGGCTCCTGCAGGCTCCATTGCAAACCACATCAGCTATACAGAGCAAAGCAATGATTGGAATCTAGCACTCAAGCGAGATCCAAAATCTAGTGAACTGCCAGAACTTATCTTGCTACTCCAAGCCATCGGATCCAACCCTCCTACAATTGATCAGCAAGAAGACTCTATGGGGTGGACCCTCACTAAATCAAATCAGTTCACAGTAAAGTCAGCATACGATTACCTCACGATGGGAGGAACGAACTACTTTCCTAAGAAAAAGATTTGGAATCACAGAATACCCACTAAAATAAGCTTCTTCATGTGGACATCATATTTTAACAAAATCCTAACCTTGGATAATCTGAAGAAGAGAGGCCACCAATTGGCCAATGCATGTTATCTATGCTTGCAAAATGAGGAAACAACAAGCCATCTGCTAATGCATTGCCCGGTCACAAAGGAAATTTGGGCTGAGATACTCCCCCGACATGGCTGGTGTTGGCCATTCCCAGCCACCTTCTCCCTCCTCATACACGGTTGGAATAGTCGAGGCTTCTCCGAAAACGGAAACAGGATTTGGAAGTTCATCCCCGCAGCCGTCTCTTGGGTTATCTGGAATGAAAGAAATAAACGCATATTTGAGGGCAAATCACTATCTACATGGTCTCTTTCCATAGAAATCAAATCACTCCTACATTTCTGGTGCTCAAATACCTACCGAGACTTCTCAATATCTTTTGATAGTTGTATATTCAATTGGGAAGCTCTTTTTGTATAGGTAGGTCCTAATGACCTCAAGCTATATAATGTAGCTTGTATAGAGGTTTTGTCTCATTTTTGTATGCTTCCTAGTACACTCTAGCAAGCCTTGCTTTCTCCTGTACTTATGTTTCTTATTTGCAATTTAATTTTCCGTTCATGCTCAAAAAAAATATATATATAAAATTTTACTTTAACAAGTTAATACCTGAAAGTTATTTTGAGAAGAATCTTCTTATTGATAAATTATTAAATAGTCTGCCACTAAAGTTTTGTGAGGATGTTGTATTTTGCGAAGATGACCAAAAAAAAAAAACCTTAGATTATCTCTACGTGAGTCTTATAAAAACTTTCATTTGTGCCCTTCAAAAATTTTGTTTTAAAATTATCTATTTTATAAAATTGCAAGAAGTAAACACGCAACTGTATGTGATGTGATTAGTAGGAGGGATGGTGTGGCTACATGGGATTTGGATTTCAAAAGAGACTTAAATATTATTGAAGAATCAAACTGGTTACAGGAGCTTCTTCTCCTAATTGGGTCAACACCTGATGCAGGATAGATTTCGTGGGTCCGTCTTAAATTTTAGCTTCAATTAGGAATTTAGTAATTTTTAAATTTTAGCTAGTAATTTTTATTATTTGGGTATTTTAATTTTATTATTTAGCAGTTTTCTTGTTAGATTAGAAATTTCTTTTAATTACAATTCTATTAGAATTAGGAAACCCTTATTATTATATAAGGAGATGTAGTAGACAATTTATTGATAAGAATTAAATACAGATATTTGAGTTTTCTCTTAATTTGAGAGTTATTTTGGTGTTCTTCAATTCTAGGCGATGAACTAGAATTTTTATCGTTTTTTCCGCTGCGTCAATTGGTATCAGAGCGAGGATTCGCCTAGCTTGATAGTGATTACAAAGCAAAAAAAATAAAACCCTACTGACGGTGATCGTGGGGGGAGATTAAACTTAGCATTCATCGATGGATTTGCCAAAGATGAACTAGGGAAGATCGAATCTATCCAAAAAAAAAAAAAAAATGTTGCTGATTTCGATCAACAACACACAAAAAAAAGAAAGAAGAAGAGGGTTTGCAGACTCGAGTGAAGTTGATACTACTAAAGGTGTTGGTCTCCGATTTGAATGGAAAAAGGAAAAAGGGGTTGAACAGATTCATCGATTTGAGAAGATTGCAACAAACTAAGGAGAGTGGACTCCGTCAACAGCAACCGTCGCTACCGCCATCATCCTCGTCACGGAACGACCACTGTTCTCTTTGCTCCTTCAGTTAGAGGTTTGTTTTTTAGAAACTCTTCCTTTTCTTGGAACCCCTTTCTGATACGTTGAGGTGAAGAGGGAGAAGGTGAAGGTAACCCATTTGACTTAAGTTGGTGGGCCATCATTATTTAATTGATTTAAGGCTTAACTTAAAAGTATCTCTAACCCCACTTTATAAGTTAGCCCATTGTTTTTATTCAAACCTTTTAAATCTAACGTCACTAACCTTAGCCCAACTTTTTTTTAAGCCCATCAATATTGTATTTAGTTACACCAGCTCACAATTGTCACGTTCTTCACTTAAGAGTCGCGTCTAAACCAATTCAGCTAGAACCAGTACAGTCCAGTACCATCCAAGTCTGCTATGAATCTACACCTACTTCCTTGATCAAATTAGTACAATGATTATTAAAGTTGATAATTTTGATAATTGTCGCAAAGCATGTGATGATGTGAATGGTGAAGATGTGCAAGTATTTGCCCAATTCATCTCCAAACCACGTTTACATTGGGATGAGAATCGAGATAGGCGACTATATATTAGAGAACGACGTCAAGGAGTACAAGTTCACAAACAGTCCAAAGTTCCACTCTTTGATTGCCAATTTCATATTAATTTTTGGCTTGAAAAGATTGAAAATATTTTATGGAAGAACAGAATTTGTGATGAAGATAAGGTGCTTATAGTTGAACAATATCTTTCGAAGGCAACTTATGAAGGACTTAATGCTATGCAGTGGAATCGGCTTGACAGAGGAGATGCAATAATTAGTGATTGGCCTACATTTAAGAAGATAATGCGGATTGTATTCCTTCCACAAGAGGATCTTAAAGTAATTAATCCGACTGTTGATCATGGGAAAAGAGATTTAGGTCAAGAGCTAGATGAGTTGAAGCAACAGGTTCAACAATTCATATTGGGAGTGAACGTAAACACTAATCTGAAGCAGGTTTCAGCAGTCACTACAAATGAGGTAAACTCTAATCCTGTAGATTTATCTATCATTGATGATGTGTCAACTGAAATAGGGATCTCCATGGAACGAATTGAAGAGGAAAACATAGCTGATGTTTCTAAGAATTCTGAGGTAATATCTAGTTATGTTTCTTCTATTGCTTTGCCTACATGTGATGATATAATTTTAGAAGCCAAAATTCTTGTTGAACGTGATGATAAGCCGATCAATCTCAAAGAGGAAAGCATAAAAGGTACGATTGATCCACCCAAAATTGAAGCCATTATTGATAATAATTTTCAAGAGGTGAATCATGTCGAATTTAAGGAGGATACATGTGAGTTATATCTGATGGATATCACACCACTTGATTTTTATCCTTATGAAGATCCTTTTGATCAGTTTTGCACTCCCACTATGGTTTCATCTGGTTATCTACGAGATTTAATTGGACAATCTTCATTGGTGTTCATGGTAAAGAATGACTTTGTTGTAGATATCTTCAAATATTTCAGAAAGTTTCAAGAGAGTTTCATTCCGTGGAATTACAAGTTCAGTTGGAAAACTTTCAGTGCCATCATTCATATTTTCTTGGGGTCTGAATTCCTAGTTATACCGATGCACAACTCAAGAGAGAGTCATCTCAAAGAAGCATTAGGGAGAGAACATCAGATTCTACACGATGACTCGGGACGAGTCTTTTCTCAAGTGGGGGAGACTGATGCAGGATAGATTTCGTGGGTCCGTCTTAAATTTTAGCTTCAATTAGGAATTTAGTAATTTTTAAATTTTAGCTAGTAATTTTTATTATTTGGGTATTTTAATTTTATTATTTAGCAGTTTTCTTGTTAGATTAGAAGTTTCTTTTAATTACAATTCTATTAGAATTAGGGAACCCTTATTATTATATAAGGAGATGTAGTAGACAATTTATTGATAAGAATTAAATACAGATATTTGAGTTTTCTCTTAATTTGAGAGTTATTTTGGTGTTCTTCAATTCTAGGCGATGAACTAGAATTTTTATTGTTTTTTCCGCTGCGTCAACACCTGACCAAGTTCAAGATTCGGATGATGTTATTATATGCCCTTTTGGTAGTGACAATGGTTTAAGTGCTAAAATAGGCTATGCGATCCCCACTATGGACAATCTACGGCGAAGGGGAATGATCTTGGTTAATAGATGCTGCTTTTGCAAAAGAGAAGATGAAAACATTTCCCATCTGTTTATCCATTGTCCAAATGCAAGAAATGTCTGGTTATATTTTTTGAGGCCTTATGGTGTCAAGTGGGTTGCTGCAACAGATATAAATAATCATCTATATTGGTGGAAGGTAAAATATGGTAATAGCTGCGGAAGAAAATAGTGGGAACTCAATCCCTTTGCTGTTTGCTGGGGAATCTGAATTGAGAGAAACAAAAGGGTATTCGAATCTAGAGAAAATCAGTTCATGGATATTATTCTCAATATGAAATTGATGCTCTTTCTGTGGGGCTCAGTAGATAATATCTTCTCTAATGTATCTTTTACTGATCTAATTAGAAACTGGAAGATTATTGTTAAGAGCCCTTATTTCAACTTGACGTGAAGAATGCCTTTCTGGGCGGAGATATTTATATTAAGCCTCCTCTAACTCCAGGCGTTTGTTTTCTTTGGAATCCTAACTTGGTATGCAAGCTCCAGAAAGCTCTTTATGGGGGCTATGTTGAAGAGATTGTAATAAATAGGCCATTCAAAATCTTGATTAAAATTTTGCTACAAGAAAATTTTGGTCTGTGCTAGGGTATGATATGATACACCATATGATATCATCACCCAATGGATTGTGAAGAGATCTGTATTAGTTGGGTTGTCATATACATGCGTATCCTTTGGATATGTATTCCAAGTATACGTATATGATTTTGGTTAGTATCTTTACAAGCGTTGTGCACGTATGTTTAACGTGTTTCTCACACTGGGTTTATTTTTTACACTAGTTTTGTGATAAACTATTAATATAATTAATTATAAAAAAAATCAAAAAATGCAAATATCCATTGCACTAATTGAAATGTGAAAATTGAGTAGGTAGTTACTTAGAGATTTTAGGGATAGTTTAGGGAGAGAGAAAGTGGAAGAAAATCATGGAAGAGATTTAATTTCCTTTGTAAAAGTGAAACGGTTATGTTTTGGTGAGAATAAAATTACTAATTTATCCTTTTTTTTAGGGACAAAAGATGACCATTATACCCTTTCAAAGTAAAGTTAAACTTTAACAAAAAATAATTTTTTCAAGGACACCAAAAGTAAAAAAGCCCAAAAAACTACATTCTCTTAACTAATAGTATAGATGATATGGTTAGATTAAGAAACTATAGATTAGGCTTATTTGTTTCCAGCAAATGATAATAAAATCTCTTCTCTTCTAAATTAGACGGATTAAATCCTAGCAGCCAAAGACACAACTAAGCGCATTAGGTATCTACGGCTGGCATATAATCCCTACGCTACACGCGCAAAATAATGACTGAACATGCCAATAACTCTATAAATAATGAGTGAACACGCCAGTAATTAAATAAGTCAAGACTAGAGCACTGCAAGAAAGAGTACCATACCTAGAAGTACATTTCGAAGTTTTAATTTGTAGGGGAGGGAGGGGTTAAAAATGGCCAAGCTTCTTTCGCTCATTCACTGCCTCTTCCTTGCTCTCCTTTTGTTCTTCTCAGGTACTCAATCAATTTTATTTTCTTTTGTTTTCGACCTAATTAGTGTTCTTTTTAGTACTCTTATTATTATGATTGATCACGATCACGATCACGATCAGGATGATTTTGTATATCAATTGTAGCTTTTGAAATTTTTAAGTGCTAATCCCTTAATTAGTTAATTAATTGCATGCTTGAACTGTACAGGTAGCGTACTAATGATAAGGGTGGTTCCTCAGGAGCGTATGAGTTGTGTGCATTTATGGGCTGGTTGTGGCTCAAATGACGAGTGCTGGACAAAATGTAAAGAGGTATATGGAGATGCGGCTAAGGGAGGACATTGCGATTCGATGAAAAATATATGCGAATGCGATTATTATTGTCAATGGCCCCCCTCTGATCCCATGTACTAGCTAGCTAGGGTTACAATATTGATGAAAAACTACACACCTTTTTTTCTATTAAGAAAAAATTTAATAATATAAGAATTTTAATTGTTCACCTGGTTTGCAAGCTGAGTGTACAAATTAATTAGTCAGACTTGTCCTGCTGACCCATGATTTTAAAATCGAGTACTGCTGTTTGAACGACCGATTAAATGTCTATCTAAATGTCAGAAGTATAGGTGACACGATCGGTCCCACTGCCACATCAATTCATAAAAAAACATTATTATTTAAAATCCATCCATAGGTAGACCAGCATATTAACGGTCAGCTCTACTAGTGGACATTCCCAAGGTACGCCTTGACCTTTATCATTTCAGCGAAGTGGATTAATCAGTAATGTTGGCATGCAATTCTTCTGCTAATTAAGAACCAAATAAAAGTATGAAAGAAAGACAATTTGGATTTCGTTTTTGGTTATTTTGAAGTTTGATTCGAGTGGGATGCACAACTGAAAGAAGTAGAAGAAAACATGGTTTATATGTTAGGAATTTCGTCATACCAACGACACATCCCCGATGCACAGCGGAACAGGCTTAAGGATCTTGAGACTTAATAACGATGAATCAACAAGAAAATATAATGACGAAGATAAAAATAAGCATCAACCACAACACAAGATATACGTGGTTCACCCTCACGGGCTACATCCACGGCCAAATCGGCGCACCGGAGAAACTTCCACTATTATCAAGAACATATTACAATGCTTCTTATACACAACCAACCAGATAAACACACATCAAGGATGTTACAAGACTTACCGGAGAACACCAACGAGAATCAATTAGAGATCGACTCTCTAAACTACTCCCAACAGCACACTCACATCATCTTCAACCTTGAAAGTCTATCTCCATGGTTGTACATAGTAACAGAGAAGAGAACACATGGAGAATACTAGAAACTTGGGTTGGGGCAGGGGCCCCAACCCCCATGAAGAAACCCTCAAACCCTAGATCCTCACAAACCCTTTCTCTCTCTCAACAAGTCTCTCACACTTTTGGATTCCTCACTACACAAGAAGACCAAAACCCTAGGTTTACCTCTTTTTGAACCTTAGGAACTCCAACACCTTTACATTGGCCTCATGGCACTTTTTAGCACACCTCTAACCTATCTAGGACCTCCCTATTTATAGGTTTACAAGAGGTATCCATGAAGTAGGAATCCTAGTCAAAGAAAGACTCAAAAATAGCAACTTCATAAATTAGCAATTGCATTCCAAGGGGGGTTGCCAAAAACTCTACATTATATATGTATTTCTTCTATATAAATCCAATAAAACATCCGGGTATAGATTGATAGAAATCAGATTAATAGGGGCTTATATTAGGATGGAGAGGAAGCTCTTAGCTCATTTTATCTCCATCCCACAAAATAAAATACTATCTCAACACCAACATCTCACCACCGCGGCCACCTTCACCTCCACCTCCATCATCACCATCATTACCATGTAATAAAGAGATCTAGAGAGAGAGAGATAAGAGAGCCGATCAGATCTGAGAAATTTTTTTTTTCAAACTCTAACCGAAATCAAAAGATATAGATCAAGATCGAGAGTGAGAGAGAGATCTGAAACCCAGATCTAAAATTTTTTCGACCAATAGTGATCGAATTCGACTGAAATTTTTAACCACCACTAATCGAGATCATGATTTTAATTGTTGGTAGTCGAATTCGATATTGTCTTTGACCACCATTGGTCGAAAAGAATTTCATATTTGGAGTTTTTTTTTTTATCATGGTGGTGGAGGTGTACGTTGGGTTTTTCAATTCTAAACCCAGATCTGCTTAAAGGGGAGAGAGGGAGAGAGAGAAATTTCACATGGTTGCAGATGATGGTGGAGTTGTTGGAGGTGCCACGGTGGGTGGCCAGGGTGGGGGTGGTGTTAGTTGCGGTGGGATGGTGGTAGAGGTGAGGTGTATTTTTGATAGGATGTAAAATATTAAATGGTAGGGGTGGGTGTGATTTTGGTGGAGAGCCCTTTAACAACCCCAAAATTGCTTCCCCTCCATCCAAAATAGGTTCCTAAATTCATCCCCTAATATGACACATGTATCCATAATGAAAAATATAAAAAATAAAAGGCATGCATATTTATTATGTCATTAACTTGTAATCTAATGAACAGTTGCTTAGCAGAGAGGTAATGGATTCAAATCTCAAGAGCTATATGATATTGTCATGGCTGGATTGTCCCCATGTAATCTCGTTACAATGGAACATTCTTTTCACTTGTCCGTGGCAAATTCACTATGCCTTTCTCCTCTCTTACACTCTTGTTTAACTTGTAACTAGGCAATAGCCATAAAAAAAATAAATAAATGAATAAAAGAAGAAAAAAGAAAGAAACTTGTGATCTTTAGCTAACATAAAATTTAGGTCAGGCTACCTGTGTTGTTCAACCTGGTTTCAAGTGTCATGACCCAAAAAAAAAAAAAAAAAGGGTGTCATGATGACCCAAACTAATCTATATTAATCAAAAACAAATCTTGATTCAAGTTAGAAATGTTGAATATGCAAAATTCGTCTCATCATGACTCTCATACAACTTAATCCTGACTCAACTAATGTCACAATACCATTATACTCACAACAGTACTAGTACATATACCAAATGTTGAATTGTGGTTGCAGGAGTTTCTGACTTCAGATCGAAGCCTTCAACTGACTTTCTTTTCTCCGCTGAGCAAATTATGGGTTTGGTTTCAATGAGGTTGTTGTTTGTGGTAGTACTAGGAGTAGTAGTAGTACCGATGGTTCGAAGTCAGGTCGATGAGTGGCACGACAGTCATGGGGCAATTGGAACGGAGAAGGTGACTCGTCTGCATTTCTACCACCACGAGACGTCGAGCAGCAATGACCCAACTGTGGTGACCATGGCTGAGGCACCCACCACAAAAGACTCACCTTCGTTCTTTGGCTTGGTGGGAATGACCGACAACATATTGACCGAAGGACCTGAACCCACCTCTACCTACTTGGGTCGAGCCCAGGGTCTGTTGGCCGCGTCTTCCAGGGAGGAGTTCAGTCTAGTGATGGCTACGAGCTTCGTTTTCAAAGGTGGGAACTTCAGTGGGAGTAGTCTTATAGTCTGTTTAGACAATGGATTTGAGGGAGGGATTTTTTTTCTCTCATTTCTTTTATGTAATTTGTTTGGCTTAATTGCTGGTGCACGTACGTATTGCAGAGTTCAGAATAATGCAATAACTAAGAGGGTGTTTGTTTTTTTCTGAAAAGTTGTCTGAATCTGACTCGTGGTCTGAGTGGAGCCCGAGTCAGATTTCAGATTGTTTGTTTTTATTTTTTTGAGAATCTGAATTGATGTGCGACTCAGCAAAATGTCTGAGTGGAGGTTAAAATTTTTCAGTAAAGATTTTGTACTGAAAAGAGGGACAATAGTCTGACTCAGTCAAATTTACAGATTTGTCCTTGAAATATTTTAAAAATGACTTAAATACCCTCAATTGTATAAAAGGTTTATAACCCTCTTTTTAAATATTGTGAACCCAAGATACTTATGAACCACGACAATCACATGTTCGATAAAATGCCCCAAACAATCAAAGCCTATAACTTGTTAGATTGAAGCACTTTTTTACATCTATGTAATGAAAATATTTATTGCTACTGTTCATGCTACACCTCATCCTGGCCAACAATTATTTATTTGGCATGCTGTGTTATTGGGTTGATTTTTGTTTGGTAGTTCAACTTTGGATAATCATCAATTGTTAATTTTTTTTTCTCTCCAAATTTTAAAAGTTGGCACAAAAAATGAATCCTCATTTTTTTGGGTATGGATAATATTAATCACTTGTCCGGATTGATGAGAGAGTGCAAGAGAGGGAAGAGAAAGAGAAGAGAGAGAGGAGAGGGAGAGGGAGATATAATCAATCTATATAATATAATATAAATTAGGGCAAAAGTGTCAAAATGTAAGTCAGACATAATTTATTAAAAGAATTCAGATAAAAAAACAAACAACCTTAAATTCAAACAAGTCAGATCCAGATGAACTCAGATCCAGATGACTCAGGTGGTCTCAGATTCAGATTTCAGAAAAAAAAAAAAAAAACAAACGCCCCCTAAGGTTTTTTTTTTTTTTTTGGTGTGTGTGTATATTAGTCTGGGAAAGAAATAAGAAGAAACCAGAAAACCTTGTTTTAGAAAGGGTTGATAAGACGAATATTAGTACTGCGTTCGGTACACTAGTATTAGAGACATGCAATGGACTTTTCATATTGCGGCACGTATGGGGCTAGCTTCATATGAGACTGTGTTAAAATCATGTCAAATATTATTTTACATGAAGTCAAAGTTGGTCAAAAAAGAATTTTGACCCAAAATTTTGTGTATGTTTACTTTGGGGTAGGCCTTATTAGTCAAATCCCAATTGTAATTAAAATATTAGATCCCCAGTTTGGAAGAAACTTTATTAATGGAGAATTTTCTTCAAAAACTTCATTTGGTGAGGAGAGTGGGTCCTCACATTTCACAAAAGACGCTCAATCATACCATTCAAACAAAGTGTGTTAACACTAAAGAAAGTGTTTGATTGGACGACAAGTCCGAACCTAACAGTAACAAAAAAATAACACAATTAGAACAAGTATGGCACCCATTACCATCCGAAAATAATCTTATAGGTCCAAACTCACAGATCCGAACCTAACATGTTTCTTGATTTATATTCCTAGAATTCGACCAGTCATTTCGCCCTCAACCCTTGCTATTCTTATTGGTAAGAGACTCTAAAACTCGAACTTCTCCCTCTCGATTTCTCGATGGAGATATTTGGTTTGAACCACATCCACCTATTTTGATGGACCCCAGGGGCGGTCGGCTGCGTCTTCCGTCAAGAGTATGGTCTGGTCACTTGGGACATGCAAACAGGCCCAACTCTAGGGCAGTGCCACTTAAGCGACGGCACAAGGCCCTCGTACTAAAAGGGCCTATTTTTATTGGTGGATACATTCTAGTTGTGGGACTTATACAAAGATGGTACAAGGACTGATTTTCGGAGAGGGTTATCTCCTCTTCGAAATCTATATTAATTGACCCTCACCAAAATTCAGCCCTTATATCATTTCCATATGAGCCATATATCTAAAGAGTCCGAATCAGAGTACAGTGTTATTTGTATATTTTATATTACACTGGCATGTGGGGCCCACATGTTGTTGATCTAAGGGCTGATATTTTTTTGATAATGTTTTTTTCACCTTGTAGATCATCCTCACCAAAAATCAAATCATTCTAAAACTGGTAGTCCCATTAAAAATTGACTTTTTTTTTTCTCATCGTTCATTGTTCACCGTTAATTTTTAATCAACTTCCCATTAATTTTTGATGAGGTTAAAAATTTTAGAATGATATGATTTTTGGTAAGGATGTTCTACTCATCTTGTAGATCATTCTCACAAAAAATTAGCCATTGGTTCCTTACCATGTGGACCCCACAACTAATGTAAAAATAACGATGTACAAATAAGGCTATACACGGATCCGTTCTCATATCTAAAATGTCTTCAAAAAGACCCCTAACAACCAAAATATTGGGCCATTTTATAAAATACTGGGCTATTTCGCACAAGGCTCATTGAATCACAGAGACGGCCATGCGTAGAAGAGCGTGCTGGACACTGACCCTAGAACCCTTACTTTTCGAGTTTAACCAAGTTTGGGATTGCATGCATGTGATGTAGGGTAAAAAACATTGGTGCGACCGTGCTAGTAGAAATAAATCAACCACCTCATGACAATAATCGAATTTCTAAACTTTGTGGTCCGAAGGTACTTTAGTCTAGCACTAGTTGTGTTCTAAGTAGTAGGAAGGAAATTTCGTATATGCTAATGACGGAGGTTATATAGTCCCCTTTATATAATCCTCGTTTGTGGGACTCATATATAATTTATCCAGGAGCTAGTTTTTAGAGATGAAATTCTTCTCATTATGTATATCGTTATATTAAAAAGTCAGCTGCAAGTTTTAAATTTATTATAACAGACTGATTTCAAGTAACTATATTTTTTCCACCATTTAAATCATTCTCTAAAAAAATTAGTCTTTAGATGCGTTGTATGTGGGCCTAGAAGGAGGTTTTAAGGGGCTATATATCCTCCCTATGCTAATATACCTTCGTACCATTCTTATTTAAAAAAAAAAAAAAACTGTTGATACTAGGAATTATCTATTGAAGTGCAGGTTTAACACGGGACGAGGGACGGTTGGTCGAACCCAAGTGGTTGGCCCCCAACAGCTGTCCTTATAGATTAGTATAGATAAAATTCCATTAATTAAAATACATTATATATTGTGGAATTAATTTTCCAAAAATTTGACATAAGTTATTTATGATTTATAGAGAATAGATCTTGGAGAAATCTCAAAATCAAATTGGTTTTATTTATTTATATTATTGGCCCAAGTGATGGACCAATAACTTATGTGAGTCGTCCTCCATACGGAAATGTGCCAAGTGGCATTTTATAAAATTATTTAGATAGTCTACTTTAGCCTAATATGGCTCTATAAATATAGAAACCAAATAATTTTTTAAATTATTTTCTGTTTGTTAAAACAAAAATTGACCGTTAAAATTGTCGTAACGGCCAGTTTTTAAACGATGCTGCTCCCTAGTCCCTAATCTTTTAATGAGGTTAAATTTTTTTTTAAAAAGAGAAAATGTTATTTTCATTTCATTTTTTTTATGGTCTAAATGTCTAATCCGAAAGTCGTTCCGCACGCATGTCAAGGTTCGGATAAAGCACAAACTTGAATGTGGAAAGTTGTTTTGTAGACCTGTCAAGAGTCAAGACTTCCACAGTTTTTTTTTATAAGAACACAGGAAAAGATTATATTAAGGGAGTTGCTGCCCATGACTTAAGGGGAGTTGCTGCCCATGACTTAAATAATGCATATATTGAATTGTAAGTCACCACAACGTGGAATAGGTCGGGGAATAAAAAAAAGGAACTGAAGCGTCCCAATGACTAATTGAAAAATGAGTCTAAGTTTCTATACATTATATTGGCCCGATCTTCTAAGAGTAAGTGTTATGGACACCTCAAAGAAATAAAAAAAGTATTTTTTGAGTTTTGGGCAAGTACCATTGGCACCACAAACAACTAAATCCCTTCATCCGGTCTTAGATTTGCGGTTGGGACGTTCGATGACCATTTTCATAATTTTTATCGAACTTTAGGGTTTTAAATTTCTTGTAATGCCACGTGTAAACTTATATACTCTCAAGTTTTGGTAGTTGGTAAGAAAGAGAAAAAAGAAAAATGTCAATTTGTGCCGTATGGCACTAACTATGCCGTTCAGCCCTGATTTTTCATGACACTTACCCTCCCTTAAACCCTTAAACCTCTACCTTGAACAACCTAAATAAAGGTTTTCCATGCCACTTGCCGTAAAGTCATGCGAGGGGTGGATTTCGGCGATATGGCTTTTAAGTGGGATAGGATAGTTGACAAGATGTAATTTTCCTGCTTTTGCTATCGTTTTTGGTCATTACAACAATTCCAGCTCGGAATTACCTATAATCTTCTTTCTCCCCTTAATACAGTACCTCTTTTTGCCGACAAAAAAAAAAAAAAATTTTGAGTCAACAATGACCCTAGACCTGTACCCCCACTAAAACCCAAGTAACTACAACAAAAACATATAGGTTGATTCATCTGAAAATGATTAAATATTTTTCATTAGTGATAAGCATTTAAGCCCTGTAAAAATTATAAGAAGAAAAAAAAAATGTTGAAACTTAAATCTAACCAGGGGGACATGGCGCAGGTGTCACATCCACAAGTCAAATGGACCCAAAACATTTGATCGGTTTCTGATCATACTTGCAATTGATCCCTGCTTCTATAAGAACTTCCCAGCCACTCCTGCATTCCCCAGAGGGTCTCTGGAGATATAGAAAGAGAGCAAGCTAGAGAGAGAAAGATGGGGGTTGTAGCTGTACTTGTACTGCAATTGTCACTTATTGCAACGATTTTAGTGACTCAAACCCTAGCTGCGGATTGGGGCCATGAAATCCCATACGAAAAGATGGGTAAGGAGAAGATGACCCGTCTACACTTCTATTTCCATGACATAATAACCGGCAAGAATCCGACTGCTGTTAGGGTGGCCGAAGCGCCCACGACAAATCAATCTTCAACATTATTCGGGGCACTGCTAATGGTGGATGACCCATTAACAGAAGGACCTGAACCTACTTCTAAACTTGTGGGTCGAGCCCAGGGCATGTATGGCTTTGCTGGACAGAAAGAAATGGTTCTTATCATGGCACTTAGTTATGTCTTCACGGATGACAAGTATAATGGGAGCACCCTCAGTGTTCTATCTAGAAACCCAATTACGAACCCGGTTCGAGAATTTTCGGTCGTTGGGGGAACCGGATTGTTCCGGTTTGCTCGTGGGGTTGTAGATGCTAAGACCTATTGGGTCAATTTCACCAGTGGAAATGCTATCGTCGAATATAATGTAACAGTCCTTCACTATTAATAACTAGAAGTAGTACTTGAGTAGGATATGCGTATGAAGCTTCCAGCCCTGTACAGAATAACGTTGGGAGATTTGTTTGCTCTGTTTTTTCCAGTTTTTTTTTTCTTTTTTTTTTTTTGGTTACTATGGGAGATTTGTTTGCTCTGTTTTTGGTTAATTACTTAATTACATCATCATACTGTACTTTTATATGATCACTTGCTTTCCTCCATTTTTATTACTTCTATCCATGGTTAGAGCCTTAGAGGGACGGCCGGATCGCCGAAGACCGATCCCAAATTGGACCCGGCTGGATCGGCCTATATTTTCTCGATTCCATACTAACCAAAATTAATTAGACGAAATGAAAAAAAATTAAAAAAACTGATCCTGCCATTTCGTCCTAGCCGAGTACGCTCGATTCCGTTGATCCTTGGCCAATCCCGGATTTGAAAAATAAACTGAAAATTGAACCAACCCAATCGGCTTGGCCGATCGAGTCAGCTCGATCTGGAGTCAATTCTCTTTCTGGAGTTCTAGAGGTCTCCGCCAAGGCGACCCCTTATCTCCCCTGCATTTTGATATTGCTATGGATAGATTTTCTAGATTTCTAGATAATGCTGCTTCGCTGGGTAAATTCAATGGCTTTTCGGTAAAAAATAACGGTATGGTTATCTCTCACCTTCATTATGTTGATGACTCTATTTTCTTTATTAATGCTAATTGGTTAGAACTTTATAACCTGCTTAGTCTCTTGAAATCCTTTGAAGCAGTTTCAGGTCTCAAAGTGAACTTCTCAAAGACAAAACTCATCACTATTGGCGAGATACCAAACATCCAAGAATGGGCTGTTAGGTTGGGTTGCGGTATCGACACCCTTCCCTTCACCTATTTAGGGCTAGATCGAGATCCAAAGCAATTTGGGATCCCATAATCGAGAGATTTGAAAGAAAACTGGATAATTGGAAGCATAAGTCCCTTTCAAAGGGGGAACGCATTTGTTAATAAGGCCTGGCNTCTATCTTTCTATCTCACTTCTCTGTAGTTTATATAATTAGATTTCAGCTATGTTTGTTAATTTCTTTTTTCTTTTCTTGTTAATTAATTAAAATAAAAATATTTAATAATTTCTTGACTGATGATCAAATCTAAACTTAAGGTAGTAAACCTAGGTACAAAGGGTGTAATAATCATCGACGTCAACAGTAGAAAAGTGTGGATGGTTGATTTCGTTATGATTTAAAAGTAAAGGTAAAGATACCATAGATTTTCTGGTTGTAGAGATTAAAATCTCTGCTGTATTTATGGGATACTGATAGGAGTATATGAAATCATGCCCTGCGAATTTAGTGGCGGATTCCTGAATTAAAAGAGAAATGTGTGTGAGAGAGAGAGAGAGAGAGAGGCAAGAAAGAAAGGGGTGAGGGAGATGGCCTGGAAATTTTTTCCAGGTCATCTACTCCCATCGGTCATGGGGGAGGGGATAGGGAGAGAGAGATGAAGGTGAAGGGCAAATTTGAAATTTTAAAAAATCAGGGTAGTTTTTGTAAGCAACTTCAAAAAGCAAGGTTCATTGAGAGTTGTTTTAAGTTCAAGGTAGAAAATGAAATTGATGTGCAACTTTGGGGTCCATAGGGTAAAAGATTCAAATAAATAAAAAAAAAAAATGTCAACTACTTCATTTTATGCAGGGGGCAGGTATTAATTACACCGACCAAGTCAAATGTACCCCCAAATTAAACTAAAAAAAACTAAGTCAATTCCGCTCAAAACATATAATAAACTAAAGATCACGTTTCTGATGCTTTCAAATTATTTTCTCTTGATGGGTTCTGATATATATTTGCAATTCATGATCTCTACTTCTATAAAAACTTCTAAACCAATACTCCTAAATTTCCTCTGGAGGATCCAGAGAGAGAGAAAAATGGGCGTTTTAGCTCTACTTCTACTGAACTTGTCACTTGTTGTAATAACGGTTCTAGTGACTCAAACCCAAGCTGCAAATTGGGCTCATGAGATCCCCTACGAGGATTTGGGTAAGGAGAAGGTGACAAAGCTACACTTTTACTTCCATGATATAGTTGGCGGCGACAATCCGACTGCTGTTAGGGTGGCGGAAGCACCCATGACAAATAAATCTGCGACGTTATTCGGTGCGGTGGTGATGGTGGATGACCCATTAACAGAAGGACCTGAAATCACTTCCAGACTGGTGGGTCGAGCACAGGGTTTTTATGGCTCGGCTGGACAGAAAGAAGGGGCGATACTCATGGCAATTAGCTATATCTTCACAGATGAAAAGTTTAATGGAAGCATTCTCAATGTTCTGTCCCGGAACCCATTCACAACACCGGTTCGAGAATTTTCGATCGTTGGAGGAACCGGGTTGTTCCGGTATGCTCGTGGATTTGTACAGGCTAAGACCTATTTTTTCAATAACGACGGTGCTGTGGTCGAGTATAATGTAACAGCCATTCACTATTAATCGGCGCTGCTATTGAGACCGAAAAAGTTTATGTCCCAAGTGGAATATAGAATCACAACTTGGACTTTTCGATCAGAGATTATTTGCTTGTTTTGTGTTTCTCTGTTAGTTTTCTGCACTTCTTTCAATTTCTTGTTAAGTTTTTTTTTTCTTAATTAAATTGTATTTTGGTTTGATATTCTCTTAATAAAATGACCAGATTAACCCTGGTATTAACTTTTTTCTGTTGGCTTATATTGATACCACATTAGGGATTAAGGGAAAATTACATCCTCTTTCGGGTACTGCTGACCACTGTTGATGATGCGTAGCAGTTGATGATGCCCAATTGGATAAAATGATTGATCGTAACTTCTTATATCAGGGAAAAAAAAAAGACATTTTTGACACAAAAACTTTATGTTAAATTTGACATAATAATATCAAATTCACCTGAAAATCCACAATCATTTTGTCAAATTTGACATAATAATATCAAATTCACCTGAAAATCCACAATCATTTTGTCAAATTTGACATAAGCTCTTCTTATCAAGGTAAAATTTCTTCTGTTTGCCAAGGTAGAAGGGTTCTGATGTTATCTGGCGACATCATTCAGGGAGTTACAGTGGTCGCCAGTTGTGGTCATTTGGCGGTGTCTCTGCACTTTTCATACGTTTATCATGATATATTTTTATCTTATTAAATATGTAGCTTAGGCAATAGCCCCTCCAAAAAAAAAAACTTGGGTACCACGACTCTTAATTAAATTTCGAATGCGAACTGGAAATTTCGAATACGTACTCTTGCACTATTCTAAAGATCGAGAACGAGATCTAAAATTGGCCGTTGGCCATGATGTTGCCGGTAAATGTTCATGATTTTACAACAACAAAAAAGTGAGACGAGAGGAATAAGGATTCCTCCATGAATCATTAGCATGAGACAAAAAGGTTTATAGTATTTTAAGCAAATTGGTGTCGTGGTGAACTTGATTATCAAGTCAGTTTAACACTTTGAAGATCTCCCGTTCGAGTCCGGGCGATAACATTTTGTTACAAACTTCTTTTTAAAAGCTTATTGGCAAGATAAAATATCAAAACATTGAAAAGCACAAATTATTTCATCCCCAAATCCCATTCCCACAACATAATAAATTACATAATTTCATCACAAGAAACAACACCACCACAATATAGAGATAGAAAGAGAAAAGAAAGAAAGAACCAAATGAGTTGTGTAGTCCATCCATCACACTAAGTGTAAAGATTTTTGGCAAACTACCTTCAGGAGGTATCGATACTAGAAAGTGGATATCGATACCGTGTTTGGTAAAGCTATATTAGTTGAGTCCTTGTGGGATTAGAAAACTTGTATTTATACGTGGGTTTCATGAAATCTATGGCAGAGAGTGTCCTACTGTGCGACAATTAGAAGCCCAAAAAATTAGAGCCGTGGATATTCTTGCATTCTTTCCTGGCTAAATGCCTATTATTTTTTGGATGTTTAACACTATTCAACAGACAACTATAAGAAATAATGCTAAACTTGCTGCAAACTCTATATCAACTCTAACAATAAGGTGCATCCAATAGTACGTGGTTGTTTAAATTCCACTTATCCTCGTAATTTGTTCCTATTATAAAGTGATGGAAGCCCACCGTGAATGCACCTTGCTATAGGTGTTGATGTATGCTGGGATGCCGTAGGTGTAGCACGGTCCTAACACCTTATTATAATGTTCGGTTATGGCAATTAAGATGAGAAAGGCAAGTATTAATTGCATATATGTCATGCATTATGATTCATGGACGGAGGTTACAGCCTAAAACAATACACTGGCAGCTTCCCATTTTAATTATCTCCCATTTATTTTTCTCACACCAAAATTAAACAGCCACCTAAGTACTACTTGTTAAACAATAGATATTTCTAACGGTTGTTAGGAATATGTTGTAGCAGATTCTGTCCAAAAGTCAAACTATTTGTAAGGGTATTTTTGTATCTTGTTATTTTCTGATCTATAAATAGAAGTGTTCTTCTCTGTTTCTCATTCCAACGAGAACAGAGCTTGGTAAACACCATTTGCTCTTTACATGGTATTAGAGCAATTTTAGTTCCAAAATTTTTCAGGTTCTTCAAATGCATTCTTGATTCAGTCTTGTTATTTTTTGATCGTTTTCAAGATCTAGATCTAGGTTCTTCGTTCGTCTTTAATTCAATCTTGTTTTTTTTTGATTTCTTGATTCTTTTCTGTTCTTTTCGGTTTCAATGGCTGATTCTTCGTCTTCATCTCCTGTAATTCAATCTTCAACTATTGTTAATCCTCCATTACCATCAAGCATTTCGAATTTCTTTACGAACAAACTCACATCGAACAATTATTTGTTTTGGCGATCTCAATTTATGCCGCTTCTTCGGAGTTATGATCTTCTTCGCTTTGTTGATAGCTCGAAGTCCTGTCCAGCAAAGTTTGTTACAGATTCTTCTGCAAATTATGTTTTTAATCCAGAGTATGAACAATGGCAAAAGCAAGATCAGTTACTACTGAGCTGGATTCTTTCTTCACTCTCTGAAGAGACTCACAGTCAAGTTCTTGATTTGCAGACATCTCGAGAGGTCTGGTCTCAATTGGAAAACTCTTTTGCTTCACAATCAAGAGCTCGTGTTAGCAATCTTAGGCAAAAACTTCAATTTCTCAAGAAAGGTACAGATTCCATTTTACTGTACTTCAATAAGGCAAAACGGATCGCTCATCAACTCGCACAGGCCTCTAAACCTGTTGATGACGATGATCTTAGAATGTTTATTCTTGCCGGTCTTCCTCTTGAATATGGTCCATTTAAGGCTTCTTTATCTACTCGAATGGAGTCTATTTCATCAAATGATCTTCTCAGCCTCTTTGACTGAAGAAATGCGTATGTATCAAGAAACTCAATTAGAGTTACTCACTGCTGCTGCTCATTTTACACAGCAATCCAGATCTGGTAATTCTTTCCATAATCAACACTCTTCTTTCCATAATCAACAATCTGGCAATTCCTCTTATGGACGAGGTTTTCGTGGCCGAAATTCTTTTCGAGGTCGAGGTTCTTACAGAGGAAGAGGAAGAAGCTCCAATACTCAGATGCATCCTAATCCTCCGATGAATTCTAATCCTCCGATGAATTCTAATCCTCCGATGAATCCTAATTCTCAATCTTTACCTACATCTTCATCACCTTTGTCATTCTGTCAGATCTGTGGTCTTACCAATCATACTGCTTTTGATTGTTATTATCGCTTCAACCGAAATCAAATGCCTCTACAGAATCACAATTTTCAGATCTACAACACAACTTTTTCTGAATCAGAGGCAGTTTGTTCTGCACCTGAAGTTCATAATAGCTATCTTGAAGGTGCGATGGCAAATGCAAGCTGGTACGCAGATTCTGGTGCTACTCATCATATAACTTCTGATCTATCGAACATGCTGTTGGGGAAAATAGGGTCTAGATTAAATAGTGCAGCGGAAATAAATAACTATTTTCCCTTCACAGGATCACATGAGGATGCATGAATTAAAACAATAACTTGAAGATCAGATACATACCGTTTAAACGCTTGCAAATCCCAGATCTTCCTCCCACGTTCTGGATCAGTCGTCGAAAACCCGAAAAGATATAGCAACTGTATTTTGGCCATAAATCTCTAACGGTTAATCCGATTCGCCTGTATGATATATACTTTTTGTAGAAAATCGAATTTTCTACAACTTTGCATGAAATAGCGAACTTCCAATTCTGCTCCGAAATGCCTCAAAACGTGATTTTAAATTCTGATGGGAATATATTACGAATTTTAGGTTTCTAAAACCATAAAGGTCATAACTTGAATTCTAAATTAGGAGAGAGTTTTAGATACACAAGTTAGGGTGGGCTATCTTATGAACCCTATCTCTATTTATAGAGAAAGCCTCTTTTCCCATATCTTTAGCTCCAAGTTAGGTCTATATGGGCCCCACTTACTTAAGCTTTTGATTTATTACTTTGAGGTCCATATATCTCATATAATTCTCAAATAATAAATCTAATTGCAGTTAAGTCCACTAAATAACTGCAACTGAATACTCTCAAGTAAATGAATATTATTCAGAAGCCCTTCACTCGTTATACCAGCAAATAGTCCCTCCACTTAACTGATATTCGTAATATACACCAAGGTAACATTAACTATTAATGTCAGCACCTTTCGAGTAATTACATCTTAGTCCTTGCCTGCCATATCATACCATTATAATTATTCTAATAATCCAATAAACATTTTATAGGATCACTGCGCAGTCTAGAATAATTAATACTCTTGATTAGGCTCTCAAGGGAATATCATTTTGGTGTGGATTCCTTATTGACACAAAGTAATCCCACTAAGTGATTTCGACCACCCAACCTACCCAGAATATTGGATCACGTTTGCGTTGTCTGACCTCACTGTTTGGTAGATCAAAGTGAGTAGAAACCAACTTGTAGGGTATACTCTGCTCTCAGGATTTAGGACATTTGCAATCAGCAAGTTTTACAGAATCTTTTTATATGCTGACAATAATATAAAAAGTATTCTGTCTGACCTGTTCAGTGTATTCCTAATACACCAACACACTGACTTAGAGTCGCCACTCCGGTGATGGAGATACATCACCCTATAATATAGAAGTCTAGTGTGTTATAGTCTTATCAGATGAATTGTTCAGATTCATCACTGACTATGAACTATACAAGAATATGAGGAACCAGTAAATTACATCTCTCCATGTATGAACACTTCATGCAAATAATTTACTTACAATATCATCTTGTGAACAACTCTTAATCCATCATATGAATAAAGTAATAATATAATATCATGCTCATTAATAAATATAATTTATCAATGTTGTCAATTTAAATTGTTTTAGGGCATAAACCCCAACACATGCAACTTAGTTCTGACTATAAAGGCAAAGGAAAAGTAACTATTGGCAATGGTTTAGGTTTGCAAATTAATCATCTTGGATCTTCTAATCTCGTTTCCAACTCTTTTAATTTTGTTTTGCAAAACATTCTTCATGTTCCTGATATTGCTAGGAATTTATTATCTGTCCAGCAATTTACGAAAGATAATCATTATAATTTTGAATTCTTTCCTACTCATTTTTGTGTGAAGGATCTTTCTACGAAGAAGGTTCTTCTTCAGGGACCAAGTAAGGATGGTCTCTACCAATTTCAGTTGCATCCTACTCAACCTTCTACTCAACCTACACTCTCTGCTCAGTCTTCTCAACCTTCCTCTGTTTTTGCTTACAACAGTACAATAGATTGGCATGGAAGATTGGGCCATCCAGCCTTCGGGACTCTTCAACATATTTTCAAGACCAATCAGCTCTCTTCTGCTACTATCTTTCCTTATATTTGTGATACATGTCAAATGGCTAAAAGCCATTCTTTACCATTCTCTCCTTCTCTTTCCCATGTAAAAAGACCTTTAGAAATTGTTCATTCTGATGTATGGGAAATTTCTCCTCTCTCTTCTATTAATGAACATCATTACTATGTTAGCTTTCTTGCCACGTACAGTAGATTCACTTGGATATTTCCTATTGCTAGAAAATCTGATGTTCTTCCTACTTTTATAACTTTTAAAGCCCATGTTGAGAATATTCTAAATTGTAAAATTCAATTTTTACAATCTGATTGGGGAGGAGAATTTCGGAGGGTTTCTACATATCTTTAATCTTGTGGTATTGGACATAGAGTGTTTTGTCCTCATGAACATGAACAGAATGGAATGATTGAAAGAAAACATAGACATATTGTTGAAACTGGTTTGGCCTTGCTGGCTCATGCTAATGTTCCACTTCATTTCTGGAATTATGCCTTTGAGACAGCTATTTACCTCATTAATAGGCATCCTACACCTGTCCTAGCAAATAAAACTCCTATTGAACAGTTGTTTGCTGTTCAACCAGACTATAACTTTTTAAAACTTTTTGGTTGTGCTTGTTATCCCTCCGTAAGACCTTATAATAAACACAAATTAGATTTCAGATCTTCTTGTCATGTTTTTATAGGATATAGTTCAATGCACAAAGGATATAGATGTTTGAATCCTACTACAAACTGTGTAATTGTTTGTACAAATGTCATTTTTGATGAGACAGTTTTTCCATTTAAAACCTTTATTTCTTCACCATCCAACTCCATCACACCACCTACTACTTTTTCTCCACCACCACTTTCTATTTTATCTCCACCAATAACCCATACTGACGTTACTTCACCTGTCCATACTGTGCCAGCTACTGAGGTCTTACCTATAGCTTCTACTGATGTTACTTTACCTGCTACTACTCTACCTATATCTTCCCTCTCAAGTTCACAACAACCTCCTATACAACTTCCTATTAACCATCGGGTACTACCTATTGTACAACAAGAACCAAATAATGTTCTATCTACTCATTCTATGTTCACAAGATCTAAAGTAGGGACTAGAAAACCTAAAATATATACTGCTGCCAAACATCCTATTTTTTCACCTAATTCTAATGATGACTTGACACCTACATCTTTTACTACTGCTAATAAGGATGTTAGATGGCGTATGGCAATATCAGAGGAAATAAATGTGTTGCTTCAGAATGGTACCTGGGTTCTTACTCCATTGAAGAAAGGGATGAACTTGGTTGGTTGTAAATGGGTTTATAGAATCAAGAAGAATGCAGATGGTTCAGTAGCCCGGTACAAAGCTAGATTGGTTGTTAAAGGTTACAACCAAATTGAAGGAGTGGATTATCAAGACATCTTCAGTCCGGTAGTCAAGCCAGCATCAATTAGAATCATTCTTTCTCTTGCTGTTTGTAAAGGTTGGATTGTGCGGCAGCTTGATATTAAAAATATTTTTCTCCATAGTCAATTGCAAGAAGAAGTTTATATGGTACAGCCTCCTGGTTTTGTGGATAAAGATAGACCATCTTTTGTTTGTCAGCTTCAAAAGTCTCTATATGGGCTTAAGCAGGCCCCACGAGCCTAGCTTGAGAGGTTAAGTACCTTTTTAGTTAGTCAAGGTTTTGGTTCTTCTCATACAGATACCTCCCTCTTTTATAGGTTTACTGGATCTGAATCCACATGCATCCTTATCTATGTGGATGATATATTAGTTACAGGAAGTTCTCCAGCTACAATTCAACAGGTTATTACTTCTCTTGCTACTGAATTTGCCATTACTGATTTGGGGTCTTTACATTACTTTTTGGGAATTGAGGCTCTGAAGATATCCAGTGGTTTACTTCTTTCTCAAAGACAATACATCTTGAATCTATTACAGAAGACAAAGATGCATGAAGCTAAACCCATCTCTAATCCAATGGATACTAAGATGGAGCTTGAGCAACATAAGGGTGAACCACTTTCAGCTGATGAGATTCATCAATATCGTAGCACCGTTGGTGCTTTACAATATGCAACAATCACAAGACCTGACATTTCTTTCTCTGTTAACAAAGTATGCCAGTTCATGCAACAGCCAACTAAGAACCATTGGTCTGCTGTCAAAAGAATATTACGTTATTTGAAGAGCATTATTGAGTTTGGTTTACATATTTGTAAATCTTATTCCCTTCCATTGCATGCTTATGCTGATCAGGATAATGTTGCTCTAAATGCCTACTCAGATGCGGATTGGGCAGGTTGCCCGGATGATAGAAAGTCTACTGGTGGTATGGCTATCTTCATGGGTCTAAATCTCATTTCTTGGTGTTCTAGCAAACAAAAGACTGTGGCAAGATCAAGTACTGAAGCTGAGTATAAAGCGTTGGCTGATACTACTTCGGAGTTGTTATGGATTAGGTCTCTTATGGATGAATTACGAATTCCGGAGGGTAAATGTCCTGTGCTTTGGTGTGATAACCTTGGCGCAACCTATTTGACTGCTAATCCCATATTTCATAGACGAATGAAGCATGTTAAAATCGCCTATCACTTTGTCCGTGACATGGTTTCAAAGAAGAAGCTTGATGTTCGTCACATTTCTACACATGATCCGATTACTGATCTAATGGCAAAGCCATTATCAGCTCCTCGTTTCCTCTTATTACGGAACAAGCTTCGTGTTGCAGATCGGACACTCTGCTTGCGGGGGAGTGTTAAACAATAGATATTTGTAAAGGTTGTTAGGAATCTGTTGTAACAGATTTTGTCCAAAAGTCAAACTATTTGTAAGGGTATTTTTGTATCTTGTTATTTTCTGATCTATAAATAGAAGTGTTCTTCTTTGTTTCTCATTCCAACGAGAACAGAGCTTGGTAAACACCATTTGCTCTTTACACTACTTAACCAACCCAGTGAACCCACTCTCTCTCTCTCTCTCTCTCTCTCTCTCATCTCCTAATTATTATGAAATATATGATGAATTTACCCCAAATATTATCAACCCACACAGCCTAAACATTAATTAAAATGACCCAGGGCTTTGTTAACCAAAGGCTTCTCCTATAGTATATTATACTCTCTCACTTAGGTGTGGGTTAGAAAAACCTACATTATAAACATATAACCTAATCTATTATTTATTATTGGGTTAACAAAAATTTTTCTCTTAGGTCGGGGTTAAAAAAACTTACATTATAAACATAAATTCAAATTCTAAAACAACTAAAATTTCTAATTATCTAATTAAAAAATTAAATTTTTTTTTAACAGAAGCCTCGTGCCTTGTACGGGATATATGGGCTAGTTATCTATACTATATTACTATAGCTGAAGTATCTGACGTGGCGCTTCTGCTACCCACGTGGCATTCTGTATTCTCGGAGTGCCACATCATACGAAGACCTCCATGTCACAATCCATAATTAATTTTAAAAAAAAGTCTCATCATTTAATGACCTTTAAAACGTATATTGATTTCCCCATTTAATTATTTCTTATTTATAAAGATTGCCATTTTCAACATTCAATATTACACCCACTATCTACTCAAAATAAATTACATTAAATTTAATAGCATAACAGGATTAATTGATGGTGATTATCAATTTATCATGGTAATAATTTCAAGATTCCTTATTTAATTAATTTATATAAGTTACAACACACATAATTTATTATCTATTATTATATATATGTCAATTATATATATAGCAGAAACCTCAAATGCGTGCCATGTATCACGCTCTGAGGCCTCAAACGCTAATGTGTAATTCTCAAGTTTTCTCTTCATAATTCTGAGGCTTTCAAGGCTTACTTGTCATTCTCAAGTTTTCTCTTCATAAGTCTCTCATCCTCATTGATTCTCTTTAATTAGCCTGCTCTAATTATGATAATTAAAATTACTAAATAAAAAATTAAACATACTAATAGTTATTTCCCTACAACCAATTTAAGATGCCAACTCATAGCTTTAATTCTTAACATTCAAAAAAACAAGGTTCAAATAAAATTATAATTATTTTGAATCATAAAACTTTTAAAAGCTAATATAGTAATGGGAATTAACGTTTTGGGTTTCTCTCTTTAAAAAATATGTCTAAATTAATCTCTTTAATTAACGTGATTAATTATCTCTATTCAAATCCGTGATTTATTTCTCCATCAATAAATCTATAAATATTACGAATCAAGAAAATAAAACGATCATGCAATTAACCTCCCACATTAATTTGGCAACCCATAGCATTGCCACCTATAAAATGCGAAGATCTCTCAAAATCATATATAAATTTAGTTTCTTATATTTAGCATGTTAAATGGATAACTAAAAATGTAAAGATTTCTTCATTTCTTTGTTGTTATTGTTGTTCTTATATTTTGTAAATTTATTTCAGGTTGCTTCGATTTTGAATCCTATAGGAACACTCATGATAAGGTTTTATTAATATACGATAAAAAAGTAAGGTTTTTAATTCATATAGTCCTTTCTCCAGATAAACTTTTTATTTCGAATTTTTTTGTTCCCTTATTAGCATTCTCCTACTAAACTTGGATTCTTAATTTTAATGATTTATTAACAAATTCTTCACTTTTTAGATAAACAATTGCTCCACGGGGTCATTAATTATTTCAAAGTTATAGATTTCTAAAAAATAATTTTCTATTGATGTTTTTCTTTTCTTTTCATTTTGGCCCACAGGTTTCAACATCACCACTATCCGACATATTTTTATTCTCAAGTAATTCTACGTGGAAGTTCAGACAAAGTTTGTTGATTTGGGATAATCAAAATATGTATGTATATATATGGTTATGAGTAGTTTATATGTTCATCACGATCATTGTATTCTTACCCAATAATTTGTCTGTAAATCTCTTTTTTGTAGTGTTCCATTTTTGTAACTTTTTATTTTTTGATGAACTGATGAACTTTTTATGTTCATCACGATCATTGAATTCTACAAACTATGTAAAAAAATAATTTTTGTTTAACTTTAAATCAATTGTTGTAGGTTCATTTTTTTTTAGCAAACTGACTTTAACCAAAATTCCTTCTCATAGTAACTTTAATAATACTTTTTAAGTAACTTATCTCAACATTAAATTATAATTTGATTGAAATTTTTTTACCATCTTTCTCTCCATAAAAGCAAGAATTTTTTTAGCTTTTGTATCATTTTTAAGTAATAATTAACAAACACAAAATTTTATTTATACGAAATAATTTAAAAAAATAGTTTTTAAAGTATAATTAATAAAATAAATGTAAATAGTGTATTTTTTTTAACTATATACTGATTCTCCACTCGGTTACTAAGAATCCTAAAATTAAGTAGGCTCCCCTTGATCATGGTGAAATTCTTTTCAACAATACTAATTTGTATACGTTATTTTGAACTAATAAAGACTGTCAATTAAAATTTAAGACTTATTGCACCTTCTTTTTTCTTTTCTTTTTTTTCTTTTTTTTTTTATTTTTTTTCTAATGAGGATTATTGTATAATGGCTAATTTCACAATTTATTTTTTAGAGCAAATGTTTATATAGACATGATCCAAGAGCTGATTTTCAGTGATAATGTTCTCCTCGCTACGTAGATATTATCATATTACAAATTAGCTCATACTAGAATTTCTAACCCATCAAAAATTCATTCGGAAACCAACCGTCAAAAAGATGCTTAAAATTTGCCTATTTTTAAGGGCTGATTTGAGTGAATTACAAGTTTTAGATGAATGGACTAATTTTTGAATATGATGACATTCATGATAAGATAAAGATCCCTAGAAATTTTTTTAAATAATAAAAATTAGTATTTGAGGTTATATTGTTAAAATAATGATATACAAAAGTTAGCAATAACAATTGACATGATAATATTACAAATCATTTTAATTAGAATCTATTAACTTACACAAATTTAAAAGACCCACCGTATTTGAAAACAATTTTAAGATATGACTTATTAATTTATTTACAATTTTTTTTTAAGATACATCAAAATTAGAACATCTATTGTAAAAATTGCCCATGCGTTGCACGAGCTATAAAACTAGTAATATACTATAGGAGAAGCCTTTGGATTAACAAAACCCTCTCTCTTATGTGTGGGTTATAAAAACCTACATTATAAACATATGGCCCAATCTATTAGTCTTTTTCAAATTCTAAAACAACTAAATTTTTTAATTATGTAATAAAAAAAATTTTAATTTTTTTTTAAAAAGAAGCCATGTGCCTTGCATGGGATATGGGGGTTAGTATCTATCTATACTATGACCTAATTTAGTAGCTTTGCGTTTTTAACATAAATACTCAACATATCCTTTTAATTTCTAATTTTGCCCTTTTATATTTTGATCAATACCGATCATATCCTACTTCATCTTAATATAATACATGTTATGTCCTACTATATATTTTATTTAATACCAATGATGTCCTTCCCCTTTATTTCTATAATAATTACATTCTGTTTACACCTAACATTGGTGCTACATGCATGAAGTTGATCTAAGGGCTAATTTTTTGTGTCGTTGATCTCCACCTCATAACGCACCGCATAATTCACCTTAACAACTCAAAACCCCATTTTGCATGTGCCATCCCTGTCCTCCACACTGATTTCGACTTGTGGGGCCCACATAGAGTTGAACTAATTGGGTAAGAATGTCCTCCTCGTCTTATGGATAATTCTCACCAAAAACTAGTTTATTCTAAGACATCTTAACACCATCAAAAGTGAATTGAAAATCAACCACTTATTGCTCAATTAAAAGATAATTCTATCACCGTTTATTTCCGATCAACTTTTGATGGGGTTAGAAGTTATAGAAATTATTGATTTTTTGTGAGAATGTTTTATATAACGAGGAGAACAGTCTCACAAAAGCAGTCGCTGGTTTGAGTTCATGTGGGCCCAACAAACCAAAATCAGCATGGCACGGGGAGAGCACATACAAATGTGCATAGGGACAGAGGATCTGCTCTTGTAGGCAATCATATAAGGAAGGCAAGTATACCCCAAATCTATGCATATACGGACTCACAGATGGGTGTTACAGCTCAGAACACTGGCACCTTAATTCCCATCTTAATTTTCTCCCGGCCATGCATACGTTCCCATAAATATCCTATCCCAGGTCACTAGTTTGATTTTGGGTTGTTTTCTTGATTGCATCCACTAAAATATCAAAACAACCTAACCGAACATATAAACCTAACTACTTAATGGGTCTACAAATTTTGTCGCACGGATCTCCCAATAAACTACAACTTGGGTAGCATGATTCTTAATGTTCGAATTTCGAATGCATATCCCAAACTTGGACAAATTAAGAAAAATAATTCAACAAAAATCCAGCAGTTGATTAAGATCTAATTTTAGTTAAATCTGATTGTGTGAGCGCACTTGCACTATTCTAAACATCGAGAACGAGATTTAAAACTGGTCGTTGGGGCCATAATGTTGCCAATAAAATGTTCATTACTTAAAAGACCAGGTGAGTTGAGAGGAATAAGGATTCCTGGATGAATCATTAGTTTGGTATACAAAAACTTGTAATGTTCTCAACAAATTGGTGTTGTGGTGTAGTTGGTTATATCACGTCAAACTAGCACACTGAAGGTCTCCGGCGGTTTGAGTCCGAGCGACGCCATTTTGTTACGAACTTCATGATTAATTTGTGTTTTTTTTTTTTTTAAAAAAAAAATTTAAAAGCTTATTGGCAATATCAAATATCAAAACATTGAAAAGCACAAATCCTTCATTTCATCCCCAAATCCCATTCCCACAACATAATAAATTACATAATTTCATCACAAGAAAAAACAACACCACCACAATATAGAGATAGAAAGAGAGAACGATAGAACCAAATGAGTTGTAGTCCATCTTTCAAACTAAGGACAACAACTGATCACTTAGAAAATAAACCCTAGACACCCCAAAACAGTAATTACTAAAGCCACCCCAAAGTTCAATGCCTTCTCCCTTGAACACCCACTATCAAAAGGTGTATTATCCAAAAGTGGCTGCTGGTTAACAGCAGCCCCAGCTGCTCCACCAAAAGGTTGGTTCAAAGAATTAGAGTAAGGTTGGTTCAATCCTGCTGACAAAGGATGGTTACTTAAACCCTGTTTAGGATTATCCAATTCTTGTTGTTGTTGTTGTTGCTCTTCATCTGCAGCAACACCTGGAGCAGCTGCAGCAAGACCTGGAGCAGCAGCAGCAGTTGGTAATCCTGGATTAACATTGTTCACAACTGGAGTAGTAGTAACAACTGGAGCAGGCTGTCCAAACGGACCCTGATCATCATCACCATGAATAGGGGAAGCAAAAGGTGGAAGAGCAGGAGCTAGTCCTGGTGCACCAATGGAACCACAATTTTGGTTCACAATTGGATTATCACTAGCTTTCCATACTTGTTCCCCATCTTTATCCCTAATCCTCATATCTCCAATATCCAACAATTCCAAAGTTTCCAAATCCTCACCATCAACATCTCCATCCCATGCTGATCTACTCCCATCAAATATTTCAAGACCTGCATCACTAAACATTAAGCTACATGTATTCACATTACTTACCGGGGTACACTCCGATTCCCATACGCTTATACCAGAGTCTTGAACTTGGATGTAACAGAAATCGGAACCGAATCCACCAGCACCGATAGACGTCTCACGACGTACAAGGAAGACGCCGTATTTTCCTGATGGAGAGGTGAGGAATAATTGAGATGAACCAGTTGGTGTTGGTTCATGACTTGGTGGAATGCTTGCTAGGAGTTGTTGTTTTGTAACCCTTTCTATTGTTCCTGCAGGAGTTAGAGCTTGAGAGAGAAAGAAGAGAGAGGAAGAGATGAAGATGAGAAGTAGGACATTGATCAAGCTCTCCATAGTTTTTCTAGCTAGGTTGGAAATTAAGATTGCAATTGCAAGATAGAAAGAGATATTGATGGATATGATGAATATTGTTGTGTTTAGGTTGTGATGAAGTTAGAGAAGTCCTGCATGGTTTATATAGGGAATAGGGCTTGGTGTGTTTTCAATTGGTTCCAAATTCTAAGTAGGAGCAGTTGAGGGGAGATGACAGAGGATCTTAAATTAATTTACAAAAAAGAGAATGAAATGAAAACTGTATACGTATACTTTGGGAATACTAGGTGGATGAAATGAATTAGTTGAGGATATTTTAAATTAGGGAAGTGATATTTCAGCCCACCTTTTTACTAATCCGGTCTAGCCCACCAAATGGTCTATTTCAAAAATTTAACAATAGAAAAAATAATTTGTCTGTTCTATAGAGTTGACATTATAATCACTACTGATTCGTTAGGATTTATAAAACGAATAAAATCATCTGTTATTTTTGTAAAATCTGTATTGTCCAATCCATAAAACATGCGAATAAATGGGCAAAATTAGGAAAAAAAAATGTGGGCTGAAATATGTGTGGCCTATTTTAAGATTTTAAATGATCTTGCTTTAAATACAAAACCAAAAAGAAGAAAGATTTGGTTTAGAAGGCGTGCACTAGGGCAGATCCAGGTCAGACCTATTGTACAGTTAATAGCCGTTAGATTCTGATGGGATATTGGTTGGCGTAACCTGATTATGATCCTCAGAGAGTTTGACATTGTGTATTAATTTTCATTAATTAAGGTACTGTTAGAAAGGTTAGAGTTTCGAACCCTTTTGATTAAAAAAAAATGTGAGCAGTTCAGAATGAAGTGCAGTAGGCCTAACCAATGCAATATCTATGTCATATTATTTAAAGTCATCAATTTGTTTGTCGTATTAACTTGTGTGGGCCAAGTTCTTTCTAGCTACCTGGGAAGGGAAGGCTAGCAAATTTTGCAAAAATAACCAATTGATTTTTGGTTAAAAAGAAAAATTAGAGCTTGAGTCCCACAACTTTATTGAATTTCACAAATTCACTTTGGGGGCGGGCTTTTGTTCTATCGCACGACATAACTATTTTCGGTCTACTGAATTTTTTTCAGTAATTAATTATTATACGTAGATTACAAAAATCAGTTTTAGGTATTAAGCTTATTATAGCAGAGAAATATGTAGAATTTCCTAATAGTCTGTTTGGATGGGGATTCTAGGGTAGGGATTCAATGGGGACTAGGGATTCTGGTTTCTCTGGTCTGTAATCCCTAGAAACTTCTTTCCCAAGGAAACATGTTTTCCAGCAAATTCTTTCCCAAGGAAACATGTTTTCCAGCAAATTCTTTATTCTGAGTCCCACCTTCCCCCGTAAAATTTGCAATGATTCATGTTTTCAGGAATTCTTTTATGGTTGCAAAATAAACCAAGGGGGATTCATATTTTCTAGAACTCATGTTTCCAATGACTTATTAATCCCTTGGGAAATGTGAATTCTGCATCCAAACACACTAAAATGGAACTCACTAGAAAAATCTCAATAATACCTTAGTATGGATCTACTCTTATAACAACAAGAAATTGGGTTAAGAGCCCGCCCTAATTCATTTTTCCTTTTTTTTTTTGTTTATATATATATAGGATGGGGCTACTTTTTTTTTCAAGTCCTTTTTGACTATATAAATTGTGATTTGCATTGTAAGAGAGGGATTACATCTAAAAACTTTTGATTGCAATTGTCCGCTAAGTAGAAGTGGACTATATGCAAGCCTTTTTAGCCTAATTTTCTGTTATTTCAAACGGACTTGGGAGGTCAATTTTACGTTTTCAAAAGTACAATAGAGTTTACTCTGTTACAAAATACCCCTTAAATCGTCAGTAAGAAGTGAGCTATACAGACAGGAAAACCAGTAAAATGCAAACCAGAATTCAGTAACGTCCGTTTGGTCGAAGCAAACAGCAAACCTGTATAAGCAGTTAAAATCATCCGATCAATTGTTATTTCCATTATACTCAGCTCGCCAATGTCATGATTACACCAAGTTTTACCTACAAACACTCGTAATCAGTCATTGCGACGTAACATAATCGATCTCAGAGAGAGATATATATGGCTCTCCTAATCACTGCACTTGTCTGTGAAGAGAAAATAAGCCATTCAATTATTATAAACATTACATACCCCCCACAATATCGATCGATCAAAAAAAAAAAAAAACATACCCTCCACAATATATGTAAACATATACATACATATATATATTTACGTATAGAAGAAAAAGGAAAAAAAAAAAAAAAAGATTAAGCAAAATCCATATCAAGAAATGAAACTTAAATAAGTTTCAATGAGTAGTTTCATCCAACCGATCAATAATATCAAGCATGTTAGTCCTTGTGTGCTCCAAGTTTTGGGTTACACTCAACTCACTAGTTGGACTTGGAGTACTGCCACAGCTCCTGCTCAAACTCAATTGTTTGGCTTCTTTCTTCCCCGTCGAGAACTCCTGACTTTTACTTGTTCCAGGATTTGACGTTCTTGAGGACACATCTTCCAACAGGTCCTGGTCTGCTTTAGGCAGCTGAAGAATCTTTTCCGTTCTACTGGATGAATGTGCATTGGATGGTTCTTGTTGGCTTTGTAGTTGTAAAACCAAACCATTCTTGCGTTTTGGCGATCTAACAGGCACTAATGGCTTGGACCCATAGTATCTTTGTCTGATTTGGCTCATCAGATGGTGAAGCCATGTCACTAGTTCAAGGATGCATGACTCTATCTTCTCCTTATCAGCGTGATAGAGTGTCTGGAGGCGGATATTGTTATTCTGTGAAGATATCTTTTTGTTGAATGTGTTGCTGTATTCCAACAATAACCATGTCAAACCTCAACTCGTAATGGTAGAGATCCAATGCGTTTTTTACACTACTTATATTGCACGTGAAAATGTTATTTGAAAGTTAAAAAAGCAAAGAAAGATCGAGAGAGAAAAGAACTGCAATGGCAGCATCAACTTACCAAGCAGTAGCCCACTCTCCTACTGATCCAAATCCTTGATGAGCTCTGAGCCACAAGACCAAAAAAGGAAAAGGATACTATTTCAATGAAAGACTAAAGGTGATGATCAAGAAAAAATTGGAAAGCTTCTATACATAAAAAAGAGAAGTAGCACTAGCATATAGGGCTATAAGCAATCAATACATTAATCCACAAATGGTGGGAAACTTATTCAACCTACTTGATCGTATTTGCAGCTAAAGGAACTAGCCAATGGAAGGTTTTTTCCATCTCAGCTCTGATTTCGAGTTCTGTGAGCTGCATCGATGCACATTAAAAAGAATAAGCACACGTGAAAGCAAAGAAAATAATGGTAAACAGGGGCCCTGATTCACATGATATTTGAAGCATGGAGAAAACATAGCTTCAAGGTAAACATCCAGATTGCCTCACTGCAGGAATCTGAAATCAGAATTTGGCCCTCAACAGGTAACTTTAAATTTATATGTTTTTCTCGGAACAAAGAATTGAATAGTACATTGTGTTGACTGGAATTTCTTAAAGTTTACTGCATAATGTTAGTGCAGGTATGTGCTTCAGGAAGAACTAAAATACCAACATGCATAAAAGCTAAAATAAACTACTCATTTCGTGCAAGGCATATATTTTCAGGATCAAGCATTTACCTCCTTGGAATTAATTGACTGTAGTCGAGAACGGAGAGCTGCCTTAACACCAGATGGCAATCCATGGTACAGTGTGTCCCTTGTATTAGGAGGAAGGGAATACGGTCGAGAGATCTAACGACATATGGTTTTCAAACGAAAAATAAATTCTAAATTAGGACAGTGCAGCATCTCATATTTGAAGAGGAAACCAAGAAGAAAAATAAGATCAAAACTAAAGGCCTTTCAGGAATCAGCATCATTGTTTGTGCTAGACAATAGTCATTTTGGTGCAAAAAATATTTTTTTTCAAATCCTAAGAAAAAGACCAATCTGCTCTCTTTCCTAGTATTTCCTTAGTATCTCAGAGAGAAATGCTTCACTCGTGATGTTTCAATTTACACTTCGAGATATAGTTCATACTCACAAGGATTGAGAACTTCTCTATCTGATTGATAATGCTCGCATAGTGCAGTGCAAGACCAGCTGCACCTAATCTTTGAGGAATGTGATTTGGCTCCTTGCTATCCAATGTACTACCTATCATAACATCATAGAACATTGAATATTGTTAGGTATTCATCCAAAGCGACTAATTCTTAACATTACACCAGAAACAAATCAATCACCGAACAGACACCTGAGTTTAAGATAGTGCAGTTTGTTATAGTATGCAAGTGAGTTATGTTACTAGGACAATCCTATAAACTCAATAACATAACCATTTTTCATATAAGCAACAAAAAGAAAACCCATAAATATCGATATTGTATACATGCAGTTATAAACAATCAGTTCTTTATGAACACATACCATTATTGCCAAAGGCTTCTGAGATCTCTTGATGTATTAATGCAACAACATCAACAAGTTTTTCCATGACCTATAATGCAATCATCATGGTTAATATTCACAGGACTTTATTTGATGCAAAACACATTAGGAGCTGTCTTTGAGGTAAGAGACAAGTAGTAAGTAGTTCACAAACATGTACCTCTTCCAAATTTTTGGACCAAAGAGATTTCTTTTTCAAGTTCCTTACTAGCTTCTTTTGGTGATTAAGCTCACAATTCAGCAGCATGAGACTCTCTCCTAAAAAAACAAACGAAATGACAGTTAGTTAAGATAATATAATAGTAGACATAATAGTCCTAATAGAAGTAGCTTCATACAAGAATTGCACTGCATTTTTGGAGAAGTGGAACAGGAAGAACGTAACCAAAAGCTAACATAATGTCAAAATAAGATTGTAGAATTAAATAATAAAGCTTCTCAAATGATTTCAAAACAAAGAGGATGACATATAATTCCTGCAAAGTTGTGATTTCCCTTATAAAATGAAAATTTTCCAATAAAAAAAAGTAGAGAAGATTTCGAAAGAAGAAAATATTGTGAAGAAATTAAGTCAGTTTTAACCAAAATACATCGATGCAAGACCAATGAAATGGCATTCTCTGCTCCAAGTTGGTAGTAGTACATGCTTGTACATAAAACTCACACAGGCGCTCACATACATGTGGCATTCTATAAATAATGAACTCAAGAAGTGCACAAGGCTTGTTAAAAATGAAAAAGAGAAAAAGAAAAAAAACAAGACCTGATTAAAATTACCAGCAAACTAATAGCTATAGATCTTCGAGAAAGTATAACAAGAGAAATGCACAAGAGTTTAACCTTTCCCAGGGAGTTGCGAGGACTCTACTTCCTCAAGCACCCGCCTATGATCTTGTTCAGTCTTTTCCAATGAACGCAACTCATGGTACAATTCCTACACTTGCACAAAAGTGAGTTAGTTCTCAACCTGGAGCAAGCATACTAACTACATAGAAAGTTTTTATGATCAGGGGGAGAGAATCTCAACCCCCTAAAAAATTTTGAAGACTTAATGAGCTATGTTATCTTAATATACAAGCTCTACATTAATTTGATGGCCAAAAAAAAGAACAAATAAGAGTTAGGATGCTGACATTCATGAGTAGAACGACGAGAGACAAAAACAGAAATAAGCAAATTCAATTGAATTTACAGGGGAATGTGCAACAAATACAAATGAGAACGCCAGTGAAGAGTGTTTTGGTGCAAGTAGAGGATGCTGTAAGAGCTAAAAGAAGGTAAAAATGTAGTGAAACTATGTATTATGAAATAATTTGAATACACATGCATTGACAGAATTTGTATCTCTAGATGTAAAGGAACAGCAAAACTATACAAGTTCCCAAAGCAAATGATTGCAATAACATGTAGATGATCATATTACAGAAGTACATTAATCCATGATGACGATGAACCCATTTGATTAAAAATCAGATTCTAGTCAACCAAGAAATTTCATGAAAATACTTACAGAGGTATGTTGAGCCAAAGAAACAAGTTCCTCCATTGTCATTTCTGCCTCTTCTTTAGTTTTGTTATCCGCATCTGAACCCAATCTGAAAAGTCATACGAGAATTTCAAGGAATATGTACAACATAAGCAACTGAGAACATAAAGTTTGCACAATGTAAAGTATATACCTTACTTTTGAAAGTAGCGACCTAGGTTGTGCCATCGTGGATCTTTACATAGATTTCCAAACCGAACTACTTCTCTTGAGAAAAGTTCAAATTCCTCTCTGTAAAGGCAAAAAAATTCATGAAAAGGTATGATTTAATAAAAATGATAAAACTCAACCTGTGCTACATGCATACAAGACAAAAAAATTCTACGATATAATTTGAAGCTCTGAGCTCACGCAAGTTAGTCTCTCTAGCCACCTTTTGTCAGCAGCTGCAATGCTTAGCAGCTCCTCCATGTCAATAGATACCAATTGTTGCACTCCAGTTGATTGTAGAATCCTATCTTTCAAGAACTGAATGCTCTCCTTTGAAAGAGATCGCAAAATGTTTGCACCTTTTGTTATAGTACTAGCTACCTCAAATGCATGAATCGAGATCTCACTTTCTCGTGATGACGTCCCAGGAATAAATGTGCTGCTGGATTTGAAATTTGACATGCTACTTCCAATTGTGTCTAAAACCTCTACGGCCTTCTCTAAACCAACTATGCCAGCCCTTCCCAAAAGCGAGCTTGTTTGTGGTACCTATGAAAGCAATATACTTATGATTTAACCCAGAAATATCCATAGTAAATAGTAATAAATTTCATTAAACAGAAAGCATGGATCCAAAAGATTAATCAGCAGGCATTCCGTTGACCATAATTACCTGGTCTAATATGGTGCTACGAGCCTACGATATTACCTGGTCTACTTTTGGTGTTGGCCTTCCTCTACAATGATGATTTCCACTTATGCTTCCATTGTCAAGAACTTTGTTTCCAACCAAGGTACCCTCATCATCATCTATCTGTGCCTTATGTCAATACTGGATCCATCACATGAATCTTATGTCACCAATAAACCTCTACGAAGCTCTATCTTCTATCAAGATATGTTCTTTATTTGAAAATCAGCTTCTTGTGTCACTCTTCTAGTGATCTCTTTACTCCTCCTTGAATATGAAATTGTTTATGGCGAGTGTATGCGGTTGAATCTCATGAGTTTCTCTTCTCGGTCCGATCTTCTAGTTCTAATAGAATTTGATATTCTACCATCAAGCTTAAGTTCTCAACTATCACAACTGTAACTACCACACCTTCTCTTCCAACCAAGTTAAGTGACTAACCTACTTTCTGTTAGTAGCACAAAAAGAATTATTGATTTGGATTAAATTTAGACCTCTCACTATATAATTCAAGATCAAAGGTTGGGGCCAAAACTATGTGGTCTCTTAGGTTTAAGAATGTATTATGGACTTGTGGAAATTCACTTGTCAGACTCCGGTGGACTATTGTCATCTGAACTTGTACCTATCTATTGTCTATACTTCAGCGTAGAATTTGGCTCGACTTCCTCTCTTCTCGTTGGATGTCTCGCATCCCATCCTTCCCCATTCGCGCACCCATATGTTTTATACGGTTGTTTAGAGATGGACCCCTACTTTAATGGGTAATTCGAATTGCCTCCTGAGTCCTAACGTTTTCAAAATTTAGACATATTCATTTAGACTTTGGTCAAACATCATTGATGTGAACTCAAGATACCTCAAAATTCTACATTTAAAGAAGCAAACAAGAAACACAAAGTTGTAGCTTTGCTTCAAAACAAAACATTAAAGATGTCAAAATTAGTTTCTTAGTTATAATGAACTAAGTATTACAACAAAAGAACCCTAGTAGAAATGTTACCTGTTTAGCCGTCGTTCTGTCTTGCTTCGAAGGCTTGAATTCAAATGGTGAACATGATAACAGTTCAACACAATCGAATTTCCGGGGATTCTTTCCATCAAAAATATCAGAATCCGAATCAGAAGAATACGTAATTGACTCTTTTTTATTCTTATCAAAGCAATTCGCCCCTTTCAATACTCCAGGATAACCTGGACTCTTCGGTACTACGTCGGAATCTCCCAGCCTCGCTCCAGCAGAACAGACTCCTCCCATGACGCCCCTCAATTCTCACTAAATTAACTCCGAAAATCTCCTAAAAAAGATCCTTATCAAGAAAAAGGAAACCCTAGATAAGCAAAACCAGCTCTCACAAGACAATCTACAAACAAAAAACGAACAAAAGATAAGAAAACAGAGCAATTCACAGAGATATGAAATCAATTTAAATGAAAAGATAATCAAGAAATATCATATCATTAAAGAAACTACAAGAATAATTGAACCCATAAAACTTTGAAGAAAAATAAATGAACGAGAATCTGAAAAGAAAAGAAAAAATTAAAGTTTACCGTCTAATAAGAGATTGGTCAAAGATGTGAGAACCGATTGAAGTTAGAAATTCAAAGATTGTTCTTCTTGATTGTGTTGTTACCAAATGTATCATACCAAATCTGGAAACCTAAAAATTTGATGAAAAATAAATGAAGAGAGAATCTGAAATCAGCTGCCGTCCAAGAACAGATTGGTCACATAATGATAGAAGCGATTGCAGGTTTCAGAGATCATAAAAAATGATTGTTTGCTTGTCTGATTGATTAGAATGCAAATGTATTATGAGTTGAGTTGTTCTTGGTGCTTGAACTGATGAAATCGAACTGAAACTGGAATTGAATGCGGCGAGTGAGAGACAGAGAAGAGAAAGAAAGGGAGACTGTCAATGGCTTCTTTAAGAGTTTAAGAATACTTGAAGTTGAAGAGAGAGAAAGTAAAGAGAGAGAGAGAGGATTTACTGATTTCGTATGAACCGCCAGACGTGGACTTTTGATGTCTGACGTCAACACATTTCATTTGATTCGATCGTTTTTTACCAAACTACCCACTTTTTTGTAAGCTGTTTTGTAGAATTCTATTAAGTCAAACACAAAGGCAGGTTAAAAAACAAGTAAAATAGTAGGAACTTGACAACTTGTTTTGCTTTTCTAATTTTTTTTTTTTTGTCTATTTCATTAAATAAATAAAAATAATAATGTTGTTTTTAAAATTTTGGTCCCAAAAATCCCTCCACGTGGCAATTGTAAAGGTGACTAGGGCAAGGCAAAATCATCAAGGTGATTGGGAGCTATTTTGTACACTCTTTTTTATAATCGTGTCCATTATAATTTTCATTCAACTATTAAAATTTGTATGTTTTAAAAGATTATGGATTGACTTTGTAATTTTAATAGTTAGATAAAGATTGAAATCTATACATTCATGAAAAGAATGTATAAAATAATATTCAATGTGATGTCTCTACTTCACATGCTATGTCATTTTGCGCGGTTTTAGAACCCAAAATTTGGTACCCTTCACATTTTCTTTTTATTAACAATTGCAAAATGTTATTCATCCTTCATATAAGTCTCACATCAATTACCTCCTTGGTGTGGCAGCATCTTGGAGCAAAACATTTAAAAAAAATTTACTTGAATTTGTCCATTGATATGCCACTCTATTAGGTGGAAAATCAATGTGGGACTTATTTGAAGGGATGAATAGCATTGCTCTTAACAAATTGATGTACAACGAAGACATGGAACCAAAAAAAAAAAAGTTCACATCAATCAAAAGTCCAAACATGAAATTGGAAAATAATCAAACAAGGTATTAGTTGACATTTGATAAAATTAAAGAAGTTAAAGTCTAAATTGACTTTTAATTGTTTATTTCTTATTTAAAAAAAATAGATGTGGAATATAAGAAGAAAGAGTCGTGCGATTTTATGATCCAGGTAAGGAAGAAATTGTAAACTTCATGACAATTATTCAAGTGTAAGAAATCGTAAGATTTAAGTCTTGTTCACCTATCTTATAAATGCAGGTGAAGAAAATGTATCTAATTGTCTAATCCACACGATGCAGCTTAGGAAGGCACGACTCTAAGACCAAATTAGTAAATAAAAAAGGTAGATGAAACTTCATGTATTATTGGGTTAATTCAAAGTGAAAATCTTTTCCCTAAGGAGAATGACTCATCATCGAAAGTTCGAAAGTTTTGACTTCAAGTTTTTGCAGAAAATTTAAAAATAATTCATTAGTTATTTTCTAACTGTAAAAAATATTTGAATTTGTCCAATGATACGCTACTTTTATTAGGTGGAAAATCAAAATGGGACTTATTAGCACTACTCTTAACAAATTGGTGTACAACATATATATGGAACAAAAGAAGAAAAAAAAAATTCACATCAATTAAAAGTCGAAGCATGAAATTAGGAAATAATCGAAACATGATAAAACTGAAGAAGTTAAAGTCTAAATTGACTTTTAAGTGTTTATTTTTATTAAAAAAGAAAAAGAAAAAAAAGATGTGAAATATAAGAGGAAAGAGTCGTGCAATTCTATGCTCTAGCCGTAAGAAAAAATTGTGAACCTCATGATAATTGTGCAAAAAGAGGAAGCCCTAAGATTTAGGTCTTGCTCACCAATCGTAAATGCAAGTGAAGAAAATGTAACTAATTAATCGTCTAATCCACGCGATGAAGCGTGGGATGATACAATTCTAAGAACAAATTAGTAAATCAAAAGTTAGATTAATTATTACATTGATACAAAGTGAAAATCTTTTCCCTTAAAGGAGAATGATTCATTTTGTGTGGAAAGTTCTAATTCAAGACATTGATTATCAACTTTTAAAAAATTCAGTTATAAAGTGTTGACTTCAAGTTTTTGCACACAATCTAAAAATAAATTCATTAGTTTTTTTTAGCTGTAAAAATTAATTTTGATTCATATGGAATTTCAAAAAGATTAATAATAAAATTCCAAAAAAAATATATATATATATATATATATCAATGTAGCAATCACATAACATTCTGTTGACTTTAATTAAGAGTCTCTCTGTTACATTCCGACTAAAAACAAAAAAGCATGATTGGTTGCAAGATTCACCCTGATCACTTCTCATCCTATTATTAGTAGGGTCCTGTTAACGTGTGCCTTAGGGCACACGATAAGGTAGGAATTTTTTTGTAAGTTAGAGGTCTTCAAATCACCTGAATTTTTGTAGACATAATATTACCATTATTTATAACGTATATATAAAAAATCAGCTCAATCAGAAATATTTAACCCTCCAAACAAATCACTTTAAATGTGAGCCGTTCATTTACACTATTAAAGTCTAAATTAAGTGTTCGTAGTGTTAGAGGGTGCTAGAGGTTTCGGATTGAGCTGATGTTTTTAGATATGATCCAAATAGTATAAATAACATACATATCTAAAAATCAGCCTATTTGGACAAACTTAAAAAACTAAACAAAACACAAAACCTAAAAGCTATCATGTGCCCTTAACAAAATCCTTATTAGTAAAGAAAAAAAGAAAGCATGTTTCTTGCAACTCGATCTCAAATAGAAGAAAAGTAACAGAGAGATTCCATATGAATCGTCGTGATTAACCGTTGAGAATTCTTAATCCAACGGTCAGATTATTAGGATGATGAGGTCCTTGATCATGACCCATGTTTATTTACAAAAGAAAAAAAAATCGTTGACATTTTTTTATGGAAAAAAAAACTGTTAAATTAAAAGTCATTAAGGGCATATTTGGTCATTTGAGAAATAGAGCGTTCACGTTAGTTTTGATCACTTTATGATACGATACAAAGAGGAGAGCATATTCGTCGGGAGTTTGACTTTTGGAGATCTATTAAACAACTTAAAGTCTACGTTAGACAATGAAAAGGTACTGTATGCACGTGGCAGATTTTAATTCGTCCATCTCTGAACAATTTAAACATTCTCCTCCTACGACAGGTTCGCCAAAACTTCACTCTTCAATCTGCAAACGGTCGTTTTACTTATTAGGGTAGATATTTTCTGTAGTATCCACCCCAGGAGGATTCTGTATTACCCGTTATTTGAATTCAGCTGACGCTTTGAAGTTAGGGCTGACGAATTCTGTAGCATCATCCTGAGGTGGATGCTAATAATCACTCTCGTAAAAAGTCATCGCGAGCGGATTATAATATAATAAAGTACAGAAGTATATATAAGATCTAGAAGTCTAGAAATTAGAAAGTCATTAAGATTTAATTAAAGTATAAAAGTATAGGATCTAAAAGATTCTAAAACCAGGCTATTTCCAAAACGAAAATGATTTGAAAACTGAATCCAATATTTTTTTTTTTGTGGCTTTTGTTTATGGATTTTGTTAACATGTGCCTTAGGGCACATAATAAGCTTTTAGTTTTTGTGTTTTGTTTAGCTTCTTAAGGTTGTTTAAATAGACTGATTTTTTGATATGTATATTATTTATACTATTTTGATCATATCTAAAAAAATCAGCTCAATCGGAGACCTCTAGCACCTTCTAGCACTACGAACACTTAATTTAGACTTTAATAGTGTGAATGAACGGCTTACATTTAAAGTGATTTATTTGGATGGTTAAATAATTCTGATTGAGCTGATTTTTTGTGAACATCTTATAAATAATGATAATATTATGTCTATAAAAATTCAGCTGATTTGAAGACCTCTAACTTGCAAAAAAGTTCTTTGAAAAATAACCTTATCGTGTACCCTTAGAGCACACGTTAATAAGACCCCTTGTTTATAGCCGTTGGATGTTCAAATATTTACTAATTGTATTAAAACGTGAACATCTAACGACGTGGGAAAGAAAAAATGATGAAAAAAAATGAAAACCAGTTTTTGAATTGTTTTTAGGTTCGAAAGATAAACTAGGATGCCCTAGCTAGTTGTTGTTGTTGTTGTTGTTGTTTACCGAGTCTTCTATGTTATTTACGTGCGGGCTGCACTGCTGCTTTTTGTTGGTTGGTTGGTTTTGGATATACTAGGATCTTTAGGGCAATACGTGCCAACAAATTAATTCAACGATTGTGAGAACGTTGTTGACTCACTCCTTGCCAGATTCAGTTTGTTTTTGCCTTTTTTTGGGGGGACGGTGGGTTAATTTAATTTCATCATAGGTATGGATGAGGGGCACATGACTACCTTATCCATAATTAGGAGGTTGTAAAAGGATCCGGTTTTGGTGGGACCGTGTGGATCTGATCAATCAACGTGTAATAAAATGATCCAACAATATAGATTAGAGCGGCTACATGGGTTAATTATGTGAACATGACTTACAAGTCAACATTGAGTAGATCATCCTCACTAAAAATTATTACATTTAAGACGCGAGAGACTTAAAAGAGATAAGAAGAGTAAAAGAGAGAAAACAGAGGAGAGTGAAAAGCAAGAGGATTTTTTTTAAAAAAAAAAAAAAAAGTGGGCTGCTTACTAGTAAATTTTGGGTATGCTCAACAGGTTGTATTATCTAGTGAATCACCTAAATAATGAGCCATTAAGGCTCTGCTTGGTATGCAGGAAAAATTCGCATCTGCAATTATTCCCTGTCAAATTGATAAATCAGCTGTTTAGTATGGTATTCCTCTGCTAGTTAGGATACGTATGGCCATGTTTGTCCATGCAAATTACCACTACGACAGTTGTGATAATTTACGTTCTGCAAATTTTACCTGCATACTAAGCAGGACCTAAGTTTTTTAGAGTATTTTAAAGGCACCCCCAAAATGTTATTGGCAGTCCCCAGTTTGGTCAAACCACTTCACCATATAAAACTTTCTCCCACGTTTTATATTAGATTTTGCTACTTTCGCAAAAACGAATATGCCCTCATCCCGCGACGTCAACTCTCTGATGTTGAAACTCAAAACTAAGGAAAATGGGGACCGCTATTAACAACAAAAGCAATTTCAGGAGTGCCTACAACGCCAACAAAATTTTTGACGGACGCCTTAAAAATCTCCCGCTTATAGAAACTCTCTTTTAGGATATTTCTAGGCTCCACTCAAATGTCATCTTGAGAAAAACATGGACCAAGCTTGCACCTAAGGCGACGCAACAATCTGGGTTGCAGTTCAAATATTGGGTATTTTTTAGTAGATTAAATATTGGGCCTTACAAAATAGGTGGTTGTAATGCATAAAACCTCTGGTTCACAATTCAGACAGGTTTTTCATTTTTGTTTCAGTCGTTATATGTACTGTTCGCAAGATATTTTTCTAGAAATGACTCTTTGGAAACAAATCAAAACTAGATTAATCTTGAGATTCTAGTGGACTCTATTAAGTTACAACGTCCAAAAAGATTGAACTTTGGAAATTACAAATTACTAAGGGCCCGTTTGGTTCGTGATTTGAAAACTTGTTTTTAAAAACCAATTTACATTTAAACTAATATGCATTTTGTACTACATCCAAAACTGTTTTAAGATTTACAATAAAATCATGTATGATTTTACAAAACGAAAAAATGTTGTTTTCTTTGTTTTCAATGAAATCATTTAGAATTTTATAGCAAAGTTAAAAAAATAGTTTTAGATGTGATACAAAATGTAGTTAGTTTAGATGTAAATTAGTTTTTGAAAACAAGTTTTTCAATCGCGAACCAAACGGGCCCTAAATCTCCCCAATTTTTTGTGAGATAACTTGAACGTGTGATTGTTATCCTGCCATGTCCATTTGATTCATTGTCTTCAAGTTTGATGATTCACCTCGAACTCTGCACTCTATGTATTGGCCATTCATATTTGGCATGTTAAATATTTGCCCACACCAGGGGTGGAACCAGGAATCTAAGTTGGGAGGGCTAATGTGAAGCCATATTAGCATATACCCATTACACATTCATGTTTAGTACACAAATTTTACGTTTTCTAAATGTTCATACCATAGCTCAAAATTTTATTGTACGTGCTTTTGTTGTGAGTGTATAAGTGCAATCATTACATTAAATTTTAGTAGTTCCATGTGAAAAATCAGTTTTTGGATCATCTCCATACGACCCCACTAACTACTGTAAGTCGGGTGTAGCTAAAAAAAAATTCCTGAAATATTCACTTTGCCCCCTCACACGTGCATGTGACAAACCCCCTAACAAACCCACACCGCCGCCTAATTTTGATCCTAATGAGTAGATTATCACCACAAAAATTCAGCTCTTTGATCATCTCTAAATGGGTATCGGATGGGTCCATGTGCTGATATGATCTACACGCTAAGTAGATCATCAACACACAAAACTAGCATGTGGATCAACTCCATGTAGCACCCATTATTATGTGTAAACCTAGTGTAATTATATTATAGAAATAAGGTTGCAGGCAGTCCCACTTGGAGACGACCCATGAGCTGATATGATTTAAACATTGAGGAGATCATCTTCACAAAAACTCAGCCATTCGATCATATTTGAGTGAGTCTTAGAACAGGTGTAAGTAGAGTGCAAATTTGAAGTAAATTTTTTTTTTTTTTTAAAAAAAGGACACAAATGAAATTTTTAACATTGGTAACGGAGTTGTTTGAAGACTCATATGCGGCCCAATTTAAGCCCAATAGGAGCCGCATGTAAATAGTTAAGATGTTTACATCAGCATGTGAGCCCACATAGAGATGATCCATGGGCTGATGTTGATCTAAATGATGAAAGATTGTTATTAGCAAAAAATCAGTCATTGGATCATCTTCATGTGACCCCACTGACTAGTGCAAGCTAGTGTACGTAAAAAGATTCCCCCTAGAAACTCACCATTCTCCATCACACGCACATATGATTTGACAAACCACGACAAACCCGCACTGCCACTACATCCACCACCACCTAATTTTGATCTACTTAATGAGTGGATTATCACCACAAAAATTTAACCCTTAGATCATCTCCACATGGGTGTTGAGTGGGCCCATATGTTGATGTTATCTAAACGCTGAGGAGATCATCGTCATAAAAAATTAGCCTTTAGATCAACTTAATGTAGCACCCACCGTTACATGTAACCCGAGTGTAATTATATTATAAAAATAAGGTTGCATGTAGGTCCGCTTGGAGGCGACCCATGGGCTGACGTGATCTGAACATTGAGGAGATCATCTTCAAAAAAAAATCAAGCCTATAATCATATTTGAGTGATGCTTTGTTTGAAGGCTCCTATGCGGCTCATTTTGAGCCAAATAGGAGCCGCATATAAATAGTTGAGAGTTATTGAATAGTTGCTTGTACCTGAACGTTCCAAGATATTTACACTGGGCTACTTACTAGAATGGCTTCAATACAACACCACTTACAATTTTGAAAAACCTGACCCAGCTCAAGCCCGCCAAGCCTAGGTTTAGTTTAGCAACTGATGCACAACATTATTGCCTAAGCTTTCAACTTTGAAAAAAGAAAAGCTATACCTTTAAATGTAGCTTTAAGTTTCTTGTCTACTCTTGATCATGAATACTCGGGTACATCTCCATGATGTAATAAACTTGATAATGATGTACTAAACTTGATAAGTTTGTTTTCTCCTTAATGTCCGCATGAAACTTGATGTTTCTTATCCCATGGATATTTACCCCTTTTCTTCATTGATTTATTTTTCTTCTTCTTTTTTCTTTTTTAATGCACTTAATCATTTTGCTTAAAACGAATTTGATAGCAATGGATTCAAAGGCTCTTCAAAGTCTTTCTCATTTTCTCCAAATTAATTACACACTGAGTTTTATACGCCCAACACAGCAACATAACGCAAAAGTTCTAAAATTATTTTAATGTAATAAAATAAAAGGAGGAAGGTGTATGTGTTATTTGCATGGTGGTACCTATACCATGAAGATTCCTTGGCAACTTCCAGTTTCATTTGAAACAAAATTTCTTGCAACTATAAATATCTTACCTCCTAGATCGATCTTGGATTCAGTTTCCTCCTACATCTTAATTCTTAACTCTTTTGCATCTAAAATCACAAACCAGTAAACTCATTGAAGCTAATTAACTCATTGACTGATTTATAAAGGAAAATGTAATACAATTTGAAACTTTTAATAGTTTGAACTATGAAACAAAATGTATAGATACAAATACCTACATTTTAATATATATTTGTAACATAGACGACAGGTAACATTTTACCATGGGACCTGCGTAAACTATATTTAATTAACCATTCTCAAGTTGATGCTCAAGACTTATAAATGAATCAATTTACAGAAAAGAAAAAACGAAACACGAAAAACTTGTTAGGTTTTGAATTCTCACGGATGATTCATTAATTATCACACAATTAGTGTGAGAAACAAAACTAACATTATTATAACTGAGAAGTCATATTAATTGTGTTCTCGAATCAATAACTAACATTATTTTTTTTGGTTTTTCGTTCCATAAAATAATATAAATTTAGCTTCCGCTATAATTATCAATTTGGTTAAAGAAAATGAGCTCAATGAACATTAGTACACCTCTAATGAATTATAGCTTGTTTGTTTTTTTGCCACTAATTAGTAGCAGGCCATACAAAATAGCTTTTATTTTTCACCACTAATTAGTGGTAATTAGAGGCTTAGTCTAATAAGTGATATCAATTTAACTGAGCCTTAGGGGTGATTATTTTTTTGCCTCTAACTAGTGGTAGGCCCATAAAAAGTGTTATATGTTTCTAACCACTAACTAGTGGCAACTAGTGGAAAACTTTTAATTAAATGTTTCAAGCCTATTAAGTGGTAGTAAGTGGTTTGAGATGACTACTACCACTTAATATGTTTGAAACTCAAAAATAAAAGTTTTTCTCTTACTACCACTAGTTAGAGATTAGAAATAAATCTAAAGAACATTTTTTGTAGATTTGCCACTAATTAAGACGTAAAAAAACAAACACCCCCTTAGATAATGGATACAACCATTATGAATCCTTAGAAACAAGAATTATAGGATTTTTATCGATCCTTGGTATGTTTAAACACCATTAAGAATAAATTAAAACCAGATTTCGTCAACTAAAATCCCACAAAATCTTTCCCGGGCTAATCAAATGAATCCCTTGAACACCAAAATCCCTCCTTGGTACATTTACATGTGTATGAAGTAGGGGTGTGCAGCGGATCAAAACCATTGATTTTGATTCGATCCGCATCTGATCCAATGTATGATTGGATACTGGGTTTTCAATCCAATCCGATCCACCCAGTGGATCCCATCTAATCCGATCCACCCCCAATCAAGATTTGATTGGATTAGTTTCGTCGGTTTGGGCCTATTGGGCCAGGCCTATACATGCCAATTGGGCATTTAATATTTATCAGACTCTATTTATGGCCCATAAAATTAAAAAATTGGAAAATGTAAAAAAAGTCCATAAAAAAAAAGTCATTGTGATTTTAATCCTTTTTTATAAATTTAGTCATTAGTTTTGGATATAAAAGTCATAAAAGTAGGGACTAAATTTATAAAATAAGGATTAAAATTACAATGACTTTTTTTTCAGGGACTTTTTTTACAAAACCCCTTAAAAAATAATAGTTGGGCTTAATTAAACTATCACATATTTTCAACTTGGGCCCATAATTACTGTATTGAGAAACTCCTAACCTGTATTTTTTGTATCTAGAAAATTACCATCAAAGTTAGAATTAGCTTTATGTTGTGTTATGTATATATAGATGCTTACATAGTTACATTATTACCCTCACTTATTTTGAAGAATTACAAAATATATATATTATTATATGGATAAGTGGATTGAATCAGTTGGGTATGCACGGTAGGATCCGCCAACCGATCCGTACCCATTGGATTTCAAGAACTCTGAACCAATCCGCCTCGACCTCGTCTTCGAATCGGTTTCGATCCAACCCAAATTAGATTGGATTGGTTGGTTTGCGGATCGGATTATTTTGACACAGCCCTAGTACGAAGGGTGGAATATACATTTTTTTTTATCAAAAGAGAAGCTAGACATTTGTTTGGAAGTTATCAACCAGCTAAGCTCAATTTGTAGTTTCCCCGGAGATTTCAAAAGGTAAACAAAGTAAAGCGTATAACTCGACTGTATGTATTGAGAGTTAAAACTTGGCCCTCAATGTTTGGAACAAGGAACTTTGACATATTGAGGCCTGAGTAGTCATACTCAAGAGAGTTGGCTCCATCGAACCCCATTATATAATTAAAGATTTTGCCCATATCAATGTTCAATTCTTATTCTCCTGTTTTTTTGTTAAAAGCCTAATAACAAAGAAGGTACTAATACAAGGGGGGATCCTCAGTGACCTAGTAACAGAAACATTCAAAGCCAAAAGAAGATGAAAGTTTCCCTTGAATGAAAGCGATCAACACTAGTTAGGATAAAGAAAAGATTTAAACAAGTAGATAGAAGAGGATAAAAGATCTTTTCATCTTCCAAAACCAACACAGAATTAAAAAGAGGACTCAGTTTATCCCTCACAATAATAATATTTCAAGCCTAGCTTTAGAAAAAAAAGACAAACAAATAATTTAGTGTGCCCATATCTGCTACAAACAAAGCCCTTTTAGGCACTAAATAACAGGACAGGCTATGGCTACTACTTGAAAGACTATCAAAACTGTCTATCCTGCATTCCACATTAACAACTCTCAAGGGAGAACAAGCAAAATTGAGTAAGTAAAAATGACAAAAAAAAGAGGGGGGAGGAAAAAAGAAATAGCCTAATAACTTCGTAGATCCAATATAACACTAAAAATAATTAGAAGAAGCTCATCATCACGTTTGGTCTCCATGATACATCTCTCTTCAGCTTTCAGCCGCGACCACACCTCCATCCTCAGCCGCTATCTCAGCACTATATTAGTTCATGAAAGTTAGAAATCCAGCAAGAGAAGACTAAAGTGTTAACTCCAGTTATTCAGCTATAGCAAAAATATGATATAAACACTGGAAAAGATGCATAGTCTACACGACTTCAATTTAAGTCATCTGAGCACCCCAAACATTTTTTATCCAAAAAAAAAAAGAGCTTGGACCAAACCAAGGAAAATAACCACCAGAATCCTTAAATAAGTCGGAGAACAGAATTATCTAACTCTCATATCATCATCAATAACCTTGTACTGACATTTACTTGCCATCTTTCCTCCTCTAAATGGCTCTAGCTAGTAACATGAAAGAAGGAAAAAGAACGAAGCACCTCCTTTCGAATCACAATAAGATGGCTAAGATGATTAGTATTATTAGCACTACTATTTCTATTACCATTACATTAAATATTAATGTTATCTGTTAGATTAGTATTAAAGCAAAAAGATATCACCTCTTTGATTACTTAAGGTAATTTGAACATCAGGTCAAAGAAATTTGAATAACTTACATTGTCATTATCTTAACTGGAAAAATTTAATTTGGACATTCAACACTAATTTTAAAAAAGTAAAAGTTTAACATGGTTTATTAACTTTACCCTTCCCTCGAAAAATTAAACATACGTAGAGAAAGTGCATATTGCCATAACATGTTCTCAAAGATTCTAAACACAAGAAAGGGAGAAAAAAAGAGGCTAGCTTAGAAAAGATTGGCTGCCTCCAGGCGATTTTGGTTGGACAACAAGGCTCTTTTTCAGGAAATGAAGACAAATGACAACGGTAAATTTATTTCAGTTTTAACCATCCACAGCCATCCTTCTTAGTTCTAAATGGGAGGCCAGAGTTTGTTTTTTTTAGAAGAAAAAAGGTAAGAGTTATAGCGACATAAAAGCCAACTTTTCCTGGACGTTCTCCTAGTCATGGTCATGAGCTATGGAGAGGTCAAGACAACAGATATTAAAATACTTCCACAAATACTGGAAACCATCTCATCTTGAATCTTGATAATTTCAAAAATCAATATGAGATTGTTGTTTGACAGAAAATGAACAGAAACATTTCAATAGCATTAAAACCACAAATAGCCTTGTGATGATAGTGCCAGATCTGAAAGTATAGCTAGGTACAAAATACAAAACAGAACATGTTCTTCTTTATTTGTGAGGTTAGTTAGCAATCAACCAATTTCTCAAGGTCTATCATTGATTCCCTATACTCTGATTCCTCTTCTTGTTCTGGCTGTTGATCTCTCCCTAGAGGCTGTAGATAAGACAGACTGCTCAATCCATATGCTTGTTTGGCATGAGACGGGAACTGGCTCAAACTGGCTGCTCCGCTCCACGACAGATATCTCATTCAATTCCAAAAGGGAGCTGATTCCTTTATGGTTTTATAACTTTTATCATAGTTTTTTTGAATAAGTTATGGCTTTATCATATATAAGGTAGGCATCTTAACATTCTGATGCTTGTTTTCTTTAAATGGTACAAGAAGTTCTATACATTCACAGGCCACTATAGTATACTTCATATTCCATATAACGGGAAGGTACCTTTTTTTTAAAAAAGGTTTATAAACTATTAAAAAGCTGCAACTCCCTCTTAAAATAATTGACTGTAACCCTCCCTTAAATTAAAAGACAGTAGTCATCATACGTAGAGAATAACCCTACTATCAATTGTGCATTTATTGAGAAACCTAGACATCAATTAATAACTGCAAAGTAACTGTTCTAAAGTTATCCCAACATTCAAGGGAGGATGTATTAACTACTAGCGAGGCCTATTCTCTCTACCATGTCTCATCTCTCCATGTCAACCAGAAAAAAGTTTACCAAAGAACACTGAAAAATTTGATGAAATCCGATGTGCATAATACTTCTTTTTAAAGGACCTGTTTTCCTGACATGAATATTAAGATTACCAAAAATCAACGAACAAATTATCAAGAGAATTGCACTCTACTAGGACAGATAGACCTCTCTTCCCCCCCGCCGTAAAGAGAATCCGGCTTTGCTTCCCTCAACTGAGTAACATGTATTACCTAAGGTTGTAGTCCATCTAAATCAAGATATCAGTGGATAAAGCAAAGTACTCTATCCAGAGCAACCAAATACAACAATGTAGTAAAATCATGAGTTAGACAACTAACTACATAATAAAAAAATTACGAATTCCAGCAAAAAATGTATGCAAGTTTTCGGATATTAAGATGCTCTATAAACAAAAGAAATCCAAAAGTTTTAATAACATAATAACAATCTACTTCAAGCATCTAACACAATTCCACCACGGAAAAAAATTTAGAAACTAAATTAAGCTATGCAGTTAAATATAGATCAATAAAAAACAGACCTTGGGGAAGGAGGAACATCAACAGACTCCGGCTTCCTCCAGCTCCTCTCTGTTCGATTCTCAGGCGTAGTTACCCGTCCATTCCCATTACCAAAACTCTTCTTTCCTAATGAAGACGAACCGTCAGTTTCTTTAATCTTAACAGATTCAAGCTGCTCATCAATCTTCTTCCAGTCCTGTCCTTTTTCAGCCAAAACTTCCTCTCTTGGTCGAGCTTCTCCAAACGGGTTCGAACCCTTACTTTTTGTATTGGATCCGGATCCAGATCCAGGTTGCTGCTGCTGTTCTCCGTTACTAGGCGAAATTGTTCGTGGCTGTAACACAAGCCTTGGCCTTGCTCCGGTCACAGTCGGCGACCCTTCTTCCCTCTTTTTACCCCAAGTATCCGAATCCGCACCGCCTCCATTGGACGTCTCCTTCTGAAACAACTCAAAACCCCCTCTTCTCTCTCTAGGATTCTCAAATCCTCCACCACCACCTACTCTTCGCGGTGGCATCGAAGAAGCAACCCGGCTCTTATTCGATACCCAACTGTCAGATTCATCAGCCCTAGACTGCGAATCAAAAAATCCCCCACCTCTTTCCCTCCTCTCAAAAGCAGGAGCCGCCATGGATTTCTTAGCCGCACCCCAATCATCGATCTCATCAGCCCGTGAAGGAGCAGATTCCCTATTATTTTCCCTGTTAAATCCTCCACCACCACCCCTACCACGCGACTCATCAGATCCCCAACGATCCCTATTCGAAGACGAATCGTCTCCTCCATTAGAATACCTGCTGTTAGTTCCATAAGAACGGAATCCACCACCTAAACGGGTTGAGGAACGCTCGAGTTCTTCAGCAGTGCGTTCGCGTGGACCAGTAGGGAGAACACGAAGTTCATCCGCCGTGAGACCCTTGGCTTGAGTGGTAGTGGTCTGAGCAGCAGCCCTGGCTGAACCATGAGAGACAGATTTTCCGGTAGTGAACTCCGAAAGTGAGATAGGAGCCGCCTTCTTCTTCTTAGATTTGGTGGCTACCGCCGTAGAGAGAGAAGGGAAATCGGCTAGAGGTTGTTGTTCTTGTTGTTGTTTTTGATGATGAAGATAGTCCAAGTGACCGTTGCTGCTGTTCTCTCTTTCTTTCTCTTGTTGAATCAGTTCTGCTTCGTTTTCTTCGGAATCAAGGGCCCATGCCCCTGGTTTCGCCCAAGCTGATACAGTCGTCGCCATTTTCTCTCTCTAAAAACTCTCTCTTTCTCTCTCTAAAACTCGATCTCTAGATGGATGATGTTGGTTGTTGTTGCTTGCCCTGGAATGGACGGTTTGGTATCTAAGGAAGAGAGAAATATATAAAACTTGATGGTCTTGTTTAGGGTATTAGCGTAGTTTTGAAGCAAGCGTCGAGATGCACGTAAAAGTCAAATGAACGGTCAGGGATGAATCAGATTCCTACCATAACACCATTGATATTTTAGGGATCAAAATATCTTCTAATTGTCCTTTTAGCAGATATTATTTAAGGGGTTTTATAATTTCTTGTCGTATTAAGACAAACGGTTTGGATGTATGGAGCAATTTAACTTGGTAGAACCGATACAATTGATAAGTTTACTGACAAATTCATCTCTAACTCTAATGCAAAACAGATAGTTTCCATTTTTGTGCTGCGGTTTCCGTTTTCTTTTAGAAGTTTAAAAGACGGGCTTCCCAAATTGGCCCATTGGATTCCGTGTTTTTCAAGCCCACAATAAAGAAAGAATAAAGAAAACATGAGCTTGAAAATTTTCGCACTGCAAACATCTATTAACTCACTGTAAAATTTAATGATTTCAACATAAAATCGCTGATCGTCTACGCCGATGATATGTTCTGCAACATGATCACACCAATGAACGCAAACATAAATTATGTACGGATACAAGGGTAACTATACATTAGATTCTAAAACTACGACAAAAATTTCCGGAGCTGTTTGATATCTTTATTTCCATGCTCTTTTGCAACTTGAGAAGTAGTCAGCACACAAAGATCTTCAATCTTCGGTCTCTGTTTCCATGACAACATGCCAAGAAAAATGTATGAGAAGGAAGCCGTTCTAAACCAAATCTGTGACCCATAACAAGTCTGTCTCTCCCGCAAAGCCACCAAGTTGTCGGAGACTAATGGGGTGCCTCAGTGTTGCACCTTTGTCGGGTGATCATCATGTCTATACAAGCATATCAAGGACTCATGATTCCAAGTAGCTTGAACTCCGCAAGCTGATGAAATGATCATCCTCAAAGGTCTTTGCTGATTCGCTAATGTACCATGAAAAACTCCCTGCATCGAGTGACAAAGGTATAGCATATCAATCGATAAGATTTAAAGTGGATGAAAATATTAGCAAGATTCCATGCTATGGAAACAAAAGATTAGGTTGGGGAGATAATAGAAACAGATTGGGAAATTGTACTATCTGACTAGCACATATTCTAGAAAGGATCAGAAAATTCTCACATAATTTTAAACACAGACGTGTAGTCTAGAGCTGATCTTTAGTGGCGAGGATCACCTGACCAAGAACATCATACTAAGAAAGACCTAATGCAATTGTGGATCTGCTAGCCTATCTAACGTTGATTGAGCCGAATAGTGAAATGGATGGATGACCCAGAATGCTTAAACTTGTAATCCACATTTGATAAGGTTAGCGTTCCTGAATGACTTGATTTTTCGTCGGGATGATCAACAAGAGGAACCCTAAACTCAACTTTTTGTGGGACTACAGCCCCATGGATAAAATTGGTGTCCATAAAAGTTGTGTCAAAATCTCCTACAATATTATAGGAACCAGGCAAAAAGAGGAACATCTGGAACACAGACTCTAAAAAGCATGGCACACAATGGGTTGGATATACCATTCTCCCACCCCATCTAGATTCTAGATCCCCTAGATCAAAAGCTGACTTGACCAAAAGATCATAATCATCCCTCCTACCAAAGATTCAACAGAGAGCTACAACACTTTGTAAGTTCAAAATAATGGAACAGACACCCATATATGGAGAATCCCGACTCCCTGAATGTGTTTGTGATTTCAATTATGCTTCTTTCTTATATTTCCAGTCAGTTCGACTGACTCAAATTTAATGAAAATAACACAGCCATAAAGACAAGATCAATAACATGGTTTATGTGTACCGTTTGAAGTTGCTTCTTGCTCTCTCGTGGAATGCAGTATAATTGTCCCAGATAGTACAGTAATGAATCCGCATATCTCAGAAGCTATACTGCTCGCATTCTGACGAGACCAATCCTGCACATAACGTAAATGGGGAAGAAAGATTTAAACAATGTTTTCTAGGAAGTTATAAATAAACTGTACATGGGTCAACAAAAAGCTCTCCTTATACCTTAAACATTATTGCGCTTGCAATGATTGTCAGGGTGGTGAATGTTACGTAATAGACTGGAGAAACGATTGCTGTGTTGAAGGTATCCAGTGCCTGCAATGCAATGAGCATCAGAGAACTTGGCCAAGTTTTCTACATGATGAAGTGCATGCTTCCTAGGAAGTGAGACTAGTCTATCAGAGCCGGGCATGCAATAACCCATGTGATCAAACTAACACTTTTTCTGTGTGAACTCTTCAATACAAAACACTTCTTCTGAGTGAAACCAGATAATTATGATAATATGACAAGCCCTCCAAGAGTTCCTTACTAGGAATCCATGAAGAAAACAGGAAATTTAATCTATTTCAAGCAAGGGTGGCATTCAAAACAACTGGAACAGACACCATAAAAAGAAAACATGTTGAAATTAATTTGGATACCCTATGAAACCATGTTGAAGCTTTAGAAAATCAGAAGTCTATCTACTGAAAAAAAAAAATCCGAAGAAAAGTTCAAATCTATTGAAATTAATTTGGATACCCTATGAAACAAAAAATAATGACTAATAGCACATATGTCACTGACATCGCCATATGCAGAAAAAGCAAGGCAGCAATGCATCTATAATGCAACCCAGAATAGTTCGAGACAAAAATGGAATGAATCCATGTACTTGTCGATACTCTAACTCAAAGCAATTGTTCTAGATAATCCGACATTCCACCTGCACTTTGTCGGGCACAAAAAATCTTTTATAACTTGATTTCATTATTCCAAAATCCCACACCTAGTATCGGTCGAAACAAAATATGAAATATGACACCCTAAAGGTAAGAAACAAGGAAAATATTTCTGCAAAGGGAAAAAAAATAAATCAGTAGCCTCATTTATTTATTTGCTTTTCACCAATGCATGACATCATTGACATACTACCTACAAATAAATTATATTCCCATAAAATACAATAACAGATGACCCTTGCATGTAAAATATCAACCTATAAGCATACAACTGCTTGACAGAGTCTTAAACTTGCCTTCTCTACCTTGCTGAGGTGAATAACTGAGGCTTAGCTTCAAGTATTTGCACTCAAACACATGAACAGGGAAAATGTTTATAGCCGTTCCTTATAATCGTTTAGGATGGTTTCCATCTACGGATCTCTAAGTAAATGACAACTAATAACTGAAAATGAAATAGAGGAACAGCATTTTACTAGAAAACAACCATATATGCTGACTGCTAATTACTTGAACACTTCGAACATTAAAAAATAAGAAATGGTCCTGACCTTGTTCAAGTAATTTAATTGTGTAATGACACAGATGACTGCAACTGTAACAAAAAACCATGTCTGAGGATACATGAGCTGACTTATTCCCTCTAGTGTGAGCTTAATTGCAATTCCAATGGCTTTTATGCTTACGACCTGCATTATCAACACAAAATATTAACAACCCAAAAGCCTAATAGGACTAGCAAATTATCTGAAACCAAGGTCCAACAAAGCATGCTTACTAAGTAAAGTCAAGTAAATTACCGTCAGTGAGCCCATTAAAGAACATATGCCCAAGTAAACCAGAATGTTTGTCTGTCCATAGCGAGGTTCAAAGTACAGCATAAGAGCTAACACTATAGCTAATGTAGCTGCAGCATAAAATAGAAACGCTGCCAATGAAACACATATGCAAAACAATTAGTAATGTCATAAAATGAAAAGTTAATTACAAGAGGTAAGGGTTTAAACCAAAGATACCAGGTTGAATTGCCAAAGTCCAAATTTCTTGTACAGAGCTTGGTGAATGCTCCTGAGGTGCATGGATTACAATCACCACTGAACCCACAATGCAGGACACACATCCCAGAACACCCATTTTCTGCAGTCGTTCCTTGAGCAAGAAGTGTGCTAAAACAGCACTACTCAGATTCATAAAAAAAGTTAGTTCTGAAATTAATTTCGGAACCTTTTATCAGTAATTAAAGGCAATCATCAGGAACTTCTGCTGATTACCTTACAATTATACTTAATGCACCAAGCGGAGTCACTAGAACAGCTGGAGCAAAAACATAAGCCACAAAGTTTGCAACCTCTCCAACAATCACTGTTTATCAAGAAACAACCAATCCCAAGATCAATAAGCCATTTGATTATAACTTTAGTTCAATATTTAGCTATTTATGGGAAAAGATACAAAAGAACAAAAATGCAAGTAACATCTAGAGTTTCGGGGCTTACTTGTAACCATCCCTGCCCACCAAAGTGGCTCTAGTAAGTAAGTATATCCGCCAACTCCTAGAATATGAAAAAAGGCAATACATGCCCAACATAACAAGAAGCTGCTTAGTCTCAACAAGTGTAATCCCAGGTAAATAGCAGCGTCCATAAAGCAAACAATAATCATTTTGATTGTAGATCCTTATCAATTATAAACAAAAAAAATAAAAAATCATCGATCCTTATCATGCTCAATCAAAACTAAATCCATCCAAAACTCAATCAAATAGGGGAAAGGAAAATGAGAGCAAATGTTGATTATAAGTAAGGATTTCCCACAATTCCCTTAAATCTGGTTCTTATAAGGTGATTTAATCCTATCTCAGCCATAATCCCTCAGTTTCTCTACCAAATCATTCCAATATCTGCACTTAAAAAACAAACTAAAAACCCTTTTGGACAGAACAGATTTCTCCCCTCAAATTAGGGAAAAAGAATCAAGAACCTATGGTAAAAATTATATCTTTCTGATTAACAGAACGGATTCGATCAACAAATCAGATCAAACTACTAAAACGATCAAAAATCAACAAAAATTAATTAAAAAATCAACCGAGATCTAACATATCTCCATATCAGGAAGATTAAACAAAAAACAACAAAAGAATTATTTTCTCTACCTGCTCGAGTGCCAGAAGCGCCAGCCCGTTTAAGACCTAGCTTCTTCAAGATGAAGCTGGCACCAATAAAAGCACTAGAAAGGACTGCAAGAATTAGTCCTCTTGAATTGTCAGAGACAGACATCTCTCTCCTTCTTTCTTTCTCTATCTAGCTCCAAAGTCTTTGAAAACCTTTCAAGCTCTTTAATTCTTTCTTAGAAATTCAAATCTCTCAACAGACATTAATATTGCTTGAATTCCCGCTAAAGCATTCGAATTTACAGGAATTGAATTCCCTCCACAGACGATGATCTCGAGATCTCTTCTGCTAGGTGACGAAATTTGTTTTTGTTCTAGAATCTGGAGAGAGAGCAAAAAACCCTCCCGCGGATTATTATTGGGAGAGCGAATTAATGTCGGGAAGTTTGGTTTCTGTCGATTCAGTATTTCGCGAGATAAATAAAATTATAGGACACGTTAGTTCTGCAGCGTTCATTTTGGACCAAACTGAAAAAATCAACGATAAATGTTGAAATCAGAGAAACTCCTAGAGGGTTGAGCTGATTGGAATTGTGGCACGTGGATAGGTGAGTGGGATCGATTCACAGATGATGGACAGGGACCCACCCTTGAGGGTAACGTAATATGGTAGTCCCTTTTGGTGTCTAAGGAAAGGACGGCTCCGTAGTTTGCGTTTTGTGGCTGGATGTCAAGGTCTAAGGAACACGTGGGGAAATGAGCCAGCGAACCCGGTTTGGATATTTTAGCGTGATTTAGGGATATAATGGGAAATGTGTTGGTGAGATTAGTTTCTTAAAGTGGCTGTTATTTGACAACCAGGAGGTGGATGACAACGAAAGGTAACGTTAACAAAGGAGAAGGACAAATCTGAACATAAGAGCATCTTTGACGGTATAAAGAGGAAGGTACCCTGACATTCCAGCGAGGTCCTCTGATTTAAACTTGTCGAATGACAAAATTAACCTTCAGATGTGCACCATAATACTACACCGATGCTCCTGCATGAGCTGCAATGACACGTGTGAATGAAGCTAACTTTGAATTGTAAAATGAACTCATCAAATTATGTTTTTATATCTCAAATTTAGTTTAATTTTTTAATTGAATTCTCACTTTAAAAATTTTAAATTATCAATCCTAAAAATAGTAGCATTATTTGTGATGCCAACCTAGTTAGGATCTAGCATTTTGTGTGTCTCAGGTGACTGGGTTTTTGTTTAGTTTTATTTATATTTTTATTTTGGAGGGGCTTAAATGTGTTTGCAAGTTAGTATGTCTGTCCCCTCTTTGCTTGATAATTTAAAATTTTAAAATTATCACCCTCATTGAAAAGCACTCCCAAAATGATCTTCATGTGGCTCCTACATGTAGACACAACAACACAAGCAACATTTTAAGCCTAGCATTTGATATACCTCTTATTCATCCTTAGCTAAACTGATTAAGAATTTAAGAAAGTCCACTCAAATTTTTGGATGTTATTCTAGATATGGTAGACTAGAATTGATTTTTCCGACTTCAATAATGAGTAGTAGTTTTTCATGACACTTCTCTATGCCCATTGGAGACAATTGTCTCCCCATTATAAGAATTAAAAAGAAAAAAAAAAAAATTTGAAAAGCCATTGAATCCCTACAATGCCCATTGCCCAAAGACGCAGATGGGTTAAGGTCAAACATTAACCATCCGCTTGGCCTTGAAATTGAATCGCTTGACTTGGGTCAGATGAAATACTTGTAGACTATTTTTTTTTTCTCATTTTCTAGACATCGTATTTAAGATTCTGAAATTTTAAAACATCTTGAATTCTTTTAGACCATCTTTTATTTATCTTTAGTGATAGAGCCACAGCAATTTGACAATTTCACAGGTTCGGTTCGGTCCGACCCGTCCAGGTTTCAACCTGAACCGAATTCCTAACCTTGAAGGTTGATGAGAACAGTGAGGACTGGTTCTTCACGTACTTGGTTCTTCCTCTCTTTCTCACATGCTTTCCCGCCAAAAACAGTTGAAGAACAAAGGGTATTTATGTCATTAACCAAACACATTTCCCATGGCAAAAACAACGAAACGTTTTCCTACGCTTTTATATTCTCTTTAACAATTCAAAAAATAAACAATAAAAAAAATTTGCATTGTTAATCAAAACCAAAAAAATATTGTTTAGTCTAGTGTTTGCTTCAACCACCTCAGTATCTGCCAAAGCCGGCAAATTCAGTGACAGTCAAAGCCGGCTCTCCTCTCTTTCTCTCTCTTCTTTCTCTCTCTAACGATGATCGAGAAGTAAGTTGGGATAATCTCCATTTTGGTTGATTTTGTCGAAGCAGAGAAGTAGTCAATGAAATTCCTCTGTTTCAGAGACTTTGCTTCTTCATAACGGTATGACTGTGCTCTTATTAATTTTACCAACAGAATTTGTTCTTGTTCTTGATGTTGTGTTTTCCTTCTGGAATTGATTTGAAGTATTGGATGATCGTAGTGTTCAATTACGTGATCTATATTCGGATGGTTTTGCAATTTTTTGTTTGAAGCTGAACTGTTGAGATTATTTTGTTTTCTGTTTGGATGCTTTTGGAGGGTTTTGATTCGATGGTGGGGTCTTTTATTAGGAATTGAACTGTTGAGATTACTGTTTTGATGTCTTGTTCAAATGAAATTTTGTTAGTAAAATTGGTACTTAAATAGTTTGACTTTGAGATTTAGTATAACCCTACCGTTCATACTTAATCGTGTTTTAAATTTTGAACTGTACTGGTTTGATTTCATGAAAATCTGAAAACTGTGAACTGTTCTTTTTCTATCAGATGAAAATTATGAACTGTTGTTACTAATAAATAAAAAATTATGAATTCTAGTTTAACATCAACGTTTGGGATGTTCTTGTTATTTAATGGAATTCACTAACCTTGCCCCTGATCAATCTTTCGCTTGTTGAAAGCAATTCGTTTCGAACTTTTTGATAATTGATTTTCTATCAGGATCCTGAAAAACCCTGTTACACAAAATCGGAGATAAAAGACTAGAAGTTCACTGGAAGCCGAATTAAGGGAACACATACTTCAGAGGTTTTGATCTTAACATTTCAGAAACATGGCTGGGCGCTATAAGTTCCCCGTGGACCAAAAGGACATTGTTAAGTTCCTGATTGCAACTGTGGGAAGTTTCATCCAAGACAGGTTGATCAACAGAGAACAGAGAATCCAACACAAGGAACAATGTGCAGAGAGGTTAGCATCAGAGGACGGGGGCTGTGACAAAGTGGGAGAGATACAATACTCTGAACAGGCAGTCTTGGCAAATTTGGACTGGGGGATCGATGCCCTCGAAGAAGCGATAAACACCTCTAACGTTGAAACCAAACTTGCCCGATTAGACCATGCAGAGAAAATGTTGCAGGTGTGTGCAATGTTGAACTCCAAGAAGAAAACTGCTGGAGTCCCCAATTTCTACCTCTCTGCTTGGGCTCACCTCAACCTTTCATTCCTCTGGAAGCTGCGGAACAATGTTCACAATTCTGTTCTTCACATTCTTGAGATGTTTTCCGTCGACCCATTTTTCTCGCGGATTGATTTTGCTCCTGAGCTATGGAAAGCTCTATTTTTACCACACATGAGCTCTACTATTGGGTGGTACTCAGAAGCAAGACACAAGCTTGTCATGGAGTTGATACCCGATTCCGCTGATTTGTCCTTCACAGCCGATCTTGATCAGTTCTTCAATGAGTCCCTGATCTTCACAATGAGGCCTGATCAAGCAGAGAAGTTGCAAAAGTTGGAGCAGCTTTATGGCCAAGCGTTGGATGAGAATACACGGCTTTATGCAAAATACTACAAGGATTGCCTGAATTTCGATCCCACGGCAAACAGGAAGGTGATTCCCATGCTTCCAATTGCAGAGCCTCCAATGACACCTTTGCATGAGGTGAGCTGTTCAATTCCAGATTATGTGAAATTTGGGCCTATCTTGCCTACACATGCTGGCTTTTCTCCATATCTGAAAGATAAAGATAATGGAGGAGATAGCAGGTTAGTTTGCTCCACTCTTTTATTTGAATTTTCTCTTCTTGTCAAAATTTCTAACTAAGCATTACCGGTTAACTTTGTATTGGATATGAAATTCACTTCAACTTGATTGAACAAGGCTCTGATGTAACTTGTTTTGGCATTTTGGCATTTTGCCATCTTGACTAGCAGATTGAACGTAACTTCAAATTCTTCACCGAAAGTGGACGAAACAGCAAAATTGGTTCTTAAAGTAATGTCAATATTGTGAATAAGAAGTTTTATCATCAAGCTTACAGATTTCGAAAATAAATTTCATTCTTTTGGGCTACTTTAGGCTTTGTATATTTGGAAATTTGATATATCTTCCCTTGGTTGTCATTGTCAGGGGGAAAATGAAGGTGATTTTGACTCCACTGACATTGATATAGATTCTGAAGTTAAACCTCACATAGTAACAGATAGAATGCGAATGAACGAGGATGCAGGAAGTGGGTCAAAAATACAACCAGCGATGAAGAAGGATCGTACACATTCTCCCACACTTTTCTCTCCTATGGATTCCCCTAAAAGTCCAAAGGTTTCATCTCCAAAGCCAAATACACCTTGTAAAAGAGATCCAGAACCCATCTTGCGCCTTTCATCTAGTCGCTTCACAAATCCAACCACTCCTAAATCTTTGCCTACATCCCCACGTTTGTGTAATGGTTCCAGAAACAGCATAGCAGACTCTGGTGGTGAAATGACAGTAAGACAACTTTGAGATTCATCAAGTCTTTCTAGTGTTCATTCATATTACTTACATGTTTTAAGTATCTATTTATGATTCATAAGTTAAAAAGTCCAGTTTCTGATGAAAGGGTTTTTCAATTCAGGAGGTGCAGAGTCATAGCAATAAGAACTTGAGTTGCAGACATAGCATGAGTTTTGGAAATATAATAACTCAAATACCCAATAATTGGTAAGGCTGGTAATTTGCTTCAAAGTTATTACTTTTATGAGTTCATCTGATAGTTACATGCCACTGGAAAGATCCACAACTGTTCAGCATGGATTCTATTCATTCTTTTTAAGACACAAGGTTCTTGGATTCTGCAGTTATCTTGATGAAAGTGAAGATGGAAGCCAAAGTTTCAACTCTGTTCTGTCATCCGGGAAGTTGACTCCTCAAACGAGACCACCTAAAGATTTTATCTGTCCAATCACAAGCCAGATTCTGAGTGATCCAGTTACTCTTGAAACCGGTCAAACATATGAAAGAAGAGCAATTCAAGAATGGCTGGAAAGAGGAAATACTACATGCCCCATTACCCGCCAACCTCTCTCAGCAACTTTACTGCCCAAAACTAATTATGTTTTGAAGAGATTAATCACCTCCTGGAAAGAAAATTATCCCGATCTTGCCCAAGAATTTTCATACTCCGAGACACCAAGAACTCCTATCAGCAACCCACATTCAAGAGACCTTTCATCGGAGTCCACCCCTGTAACAGCATGTAGTCTTCCAAACCCTCTGTTTACAGATCATTATGTTAACAAAAAGAGTAACAGGTTTATGCGGGCAGCAGTTTCTACATCTCCAACCAGTGTGATATCACAAGCTGCTTCTGAGACAGTTATAAATGGGCTAAAGCCTTATACTTCATGTCTCTGCACCTCAGAGAACTTACAAGAATGTGAAGAGGCTGTGTTGATGGTGGCAAGGATATGGAAGGGCTCAAAAACTGATCCAGGAGTTCATTCTTATCTATCGAAACCAACAATTGTAAATGGGTTTGTCGAAATACTTTTGGCTTCAGTCAACAGAGAGGTTCTCAGAACATCTATTTATGTTCTGTCTGAGCTTATTTTTGTGGATGAAAGTGTTGGTGAGACTCTAACGAGTGTTGATTCTGATTTTGATTGCTTGGCTGCTCTGCTTAAAAATGGTCTAGCTGAGGCTGCCGTTCTCATTTACCAACTAAGACCAGCATATGCTCAGCTTTCTGTCCACAACCTGATACCATCCCTTGTCCAAGTAATCTTAAGCAGAAATGATGATTCGGATGATTATCGGTTGGCAATGGATCCCAAGGATGCTGCAATTGCAATACTTGAGCAACTACTTATCGGAGGGGATGAAAACAGCAGGTCTCTCAATGCATTGAATGTTATTTCAGCAAATGGACTTCCTTCTTTAATCAGGTGCCTGGATCGGGTTGAGGGAAGGCAATCTGTTGTGTCTATACTTTTATGTTGTATGCGTGCAGATAGAAGTTGCAGATATTTGATAGCAAATAGAGCTGAGTTGGCTCCTGTTCTTGAATTGTTTCATGCTGGAAACGACAGTGTGAAGGGCATATGCATTGAATTTCTTTACGAGCTGGTTTGCCTGAATAGGTATGTATTCTCCTTTCGTGTTTGGTGTACTTTTTATTTGCTTTTAACAAGTCAAGAATGCTTGGTTTTGTCACTTTTCTGTTTTACAACGAGATCAGTAACTCAAAAGTGTACAAATCAAATTCCTGCTGGTCAGCAATACAGCCTCTCACCAATTTGAAGAGTAGGCATTGTCAAGAATACTTAATATCCCGTTCACCGCTCAAATCAGTGACTTTGCCTTTAGGCGCAGTCATTGTTACCTAAGTTTGCATTTGTTAGGGGCAGTTTTTTGAACCAAAATAATAGCTAAATACTATTGGTTTTAGAAAAACTTGCACTATTGAAAGTCTAAAACCCCAATTTCGAATCCCATATCTTTTTCTGGACTAAACGAGATTGGTCTCAGTAGTTTTTGCTAATTGAATTTGCCTGAATGCACCAAATTTTGGAAGCTTCCTATTACTGGTAAGAGTTCATAACAACGCCAAATAGTTCGGAACAAGCTATGAAAATGATGATTCATGTAGGATTTCTATTTCAAATGAACATTTAGTAATGAGTTTATTCTTATATGTCTCAGGAGGACATTCTGCATCCAGATTTTGCAGATAATTAAAGATGAAGGAGCATTTAGTACCATGCACACCTTTCTTGTGTACCTTCAGATGGCTCCCATGGAGCAGCAACCTTCTGTTGCTAGTCTTCTTCTTCAACTGGATCTCCTGGTTTGGCTTATTTGTTCTTCAAAAACAGCACTATTTAGAACTTGTGGCAGTCAAACCAGTGAACTGGCTGAATACAATCTCAAACACCTATAATTATCATTTTCAGGTCGAACCTCGGAAGATGAGTATTTTTAGAGAAGAAGCTATAGAGGCACTAATTGAAGCACTTCATAGAAAAGACTTCCCCATTTCTCAACTCATGGCTCTAGATGCCTTTGAATCTCTTTCTGGGCGTTTGTCTGCCACAGGGAAGTCTCTTACTGAAGCCTGGTTACTCAAAATTGCAGGTTTTGATCAGCCTTACAATGCTTTAGTGAAAGCAGAGAAATTGAAAGAACAGGAGGATGAATCAACGGAAAGAATGGTTAGTGTTGATTTTGTGCTTTGCAAAATTTATGGCCTTTCTAGGAGCCTAGTTGTGTTTATCATTTCTTGTTCTGACTGGGACTCCTTAAAAAAACTTGTAAATAGGCAGAGGAGGAGAAGGCTGCTAGTTCATGGGAGAAACGGGTAGCCTTTGTGCTCTGCAATCATGAAAAGGGATCTATTTTCAAAGCTTTAGAAGAATGCCTTAACAGTAACTCTTTGGAGATGGCAAAGTCATGCCTTGTCATTGCTACATGGCTTACCTACATGCTTACTAGTCTTCCTGATACCGGTGTTAGAGATACTGCACGACAGTGCTTGCTTCACCAATTTATAAATGTTCTCCAATCATCAAGGAACCTGGAAGAGAAGGTTCTTGCCGCCCTGGCTTTGAGAAGCTTTATTAACGATAAGGGTAATATTTGTTTCTGAAAGCTTCTTGCCATGTATTATACCACAACTCTGCTAATATTAAATATTTTTCCAACGGTTCAGATGCACTTAAAGAACTTGGAATGTATGCAAAAAGCATTTGCAAATCCTTGAGGAAACTTAAAAGGAGTTCAACGGTGGTCAGAGATATATTGAAAGCACTGATGAACTTGTCGTCTGTTAACGCAGTGAGCATACCCTTAGCCTTAATTTCTAGTAACAGAGACTTGTAAATGATTATCCAGTTCTAAAGTGTGCTGTATTTCAGACAGAGCTGTGGTCCTGTGCTGAGGTGACTGAGATAGATTCAGGTAGCAATGGGGAAGTTCTTTCCTTAGTTCATCTTAAAGGTCAGACGTTTAGCAGCCATTCTGATGGAACTATAAAGGTAAGGTTCAAATCTTGATCACTATCTTGATGTGTATGTTCAACTGTCAACTCTGATTTGACAGCTGGATCAACCCGAGAAACCTTAATGTTGTACGGCAAAAAGGGACTGATTAGGACAGTGAATTTAAATATGTTTAAATAAAAATAAGGGTAATAGCAATAAGTAAAACCCCAACATCATATTCACCTGAACTGTTTTGAGCGGGTTCACCGGTTGAACTGTCTGGTTTCAGAATACTGTGGTATTCCTTTTAAGTGATGAATGCCTTGTTCTCTCAAGTAATTCCACAAGTGCAGTCATCAGATGATTAATAAACAAGATCTGAAACAGCATATCTGGTGTGTAATGAGATTTTTGTGCATCTAGGTGTGGGATGCTGGGAAGAGGGCATTAAGGTTGATTCGAGAAGTTCGCGAGCATACAAAGGCAGTCACATGCCTGTTCATTCCATCTTCAGGTGACAAGCTATACAGTGGTTCACTAGACAAAACGATTCGAGTAAGTGTTACAATATATCCTTTACTTCACAAAAATAATTTGGTGTACCATGTAGGAAACAGAACACCTCAATACTAATAATGTTTACCTCCAATAATCCCTGTTATACTCATTGTCGCGGAAGACCCTTTCAGCAAAACAAGTTGACTGTGCACTGTTGACATTTCATGAATAGTTTACTGACATTTGGAAAGGAGAGCATGGTTCGTTTGTGACTGATTAAAATATTGTTGTCGAGTTTCATTTTTAGCTTTTTTAAAGAATTTCAGGTAATTCCATTCAATCCTATTTCAGTAATGGGAAATTAGCCAATGCTAATAAAACTAGTCACCAAGAAAAGAAATAGTTTCCCTAAGATCTTAAAGTGCTAAATGAAAAACTAGTTGATCTTCTTTCAGTTAATACCTACATACATACCTTCACATTGCACTAGGCTAGTATTGGAACAGTAAAACAGAAGTATGTATAGAGAATCTTTCGTACTTACCTTGTGGTGTATCAAGTATCAACTTTTCTGATGCTCCTGTCACCAGTTGGTTGAGTCCAGGATCTGTGCCATTTCCAGTTACAAGCAAATGGTTTTCAATAAAGCATTAAAAAATAAATTTGGTTTTCTTCTCTAGGTTTGGACAATCAAATCAGAAGAAATTCATTGTATCGAGGTTCATGACGTGAAAGAAGCAGTACATGAATTAGCAGCTAACACTAGCTTTGCTTGCTTTGCTTCCCAAGGAACTGGCATTAAGGTCAGACGTCAAATGTGTGGATGGAACAATTGAAACAAGTTTGTTTTCTAAGATCAAACATCTTTACTGAATGCTCATAGTTCGCAGGTGTATAACTGGAATGGAGTTCCAAAGCATATAAACTTCAACAAAAACGTTAAGTGCCTTGCCATGACCGACAACAAACTATATTGTGGATGCACTAATTACAGCATCCAGGTAATGTAATTCTCACTGCGTTAATAGAACACAACCAACTACAGAGACTGGTTATCTGTTTATCAGTACTCTTATTAATAAGTTCGCAAATCATATCCAAGTTCTTTCTTTTGAAGGAAAAAAAAAAAGATTTTTTACAACCAAGCTCTCCAAAGTTTCAATTAAATTGGAACTTCCAAATCATTTGCATTTCATTAACAAGTTATTCAGAAAGTCATATTTTAATGCAAAAAATAATAATACAAAACTATCAATATTATTGTCATTATCATTATTATCATCATCATTAGCATTACTATCATATTGCACTATACTATTTTTTTTATTAATAAGTGTGTTTAACATTTCCCAAAAAAATTTATACAAACTTTTGAATGACACATCCAAACAAAATAGTCGAACTTTACTGTGATTTTGTTGTATGCTGAATTGCTAAGTATGATCAGCACTATACTAATAAATATTGGATGGAATGCGTGGGCAGGAGGTGGATTTGAGCAAATGCACGTCTACTACATTCTTCTCTGGGACGAAGAAACTCTTGGGGAAACAGGCCATATATGCACTCTACATTCATGATGGTCTACTCTTTGCTGGTGGTTCTTCAGTTGATGGGATAGCAGGAAAGGTATAAATACTTCTAAAACAAAATTAAGATTCTTGTTGAATTTGAATACTTGGCCTGGGACTTAGCATTCACTGAAAGTCACCTACAACTTTGCATTGAAGGTGTTCTCACTCTCGACGAAGGAGATAATTGGGTCGTTGCCAACAGGATTCGACATCCATTCCATAGCCGTCAACAATGAATTTGTTTTTACAGGAACTAAATGTGGAATTATTGACATTTGTTTAAGAGAACGGCTTATCAGAGTTGCTTCCATCAAACTGGGTGGTGGTGTACTAAACTCAAAAGTCACGTGCTTAATATCGGATTCAGATGGAGAGATGCTCTTTGCCGGTTCTTCCCATGGCAAGATTCAGGTTTGCCCAAATACCCCTGCTTATGATATTATAAAATGAAAGAGTCTTATTTAAGGTTTTCTCACTGATGCTAACCTCAGTTTCCTTAACTAAATGTATTGCAGGCGTGGGCTCTAGATTGAGAGATTTAAACGAATAGAGTAATGGTGATGCCACTGCCACATGAAGAAATCAGAATACTCAAAGATCAGGTTTAACCTTGCTGGCTTGCTGCTGCATGGATAGCTCAGCTCACAGATTAAGATATGCTGTCCTCATGATAAGGTTGAAAGTTGCAACTTGGATGGCTCAAGGGAACCTCTGGTCAAGAGAACTCAGGACCTCTTTTTCTTTCCTTGTCCGGAGAAAAAGGAAAAATAAAAGGCTCCTCTCGCTTTTGTTCTACTATAAATAATAACCACTTTTTGTAGCAACATTCAAATAATTACATAATGATATAGTACTAAAAGCATGAGCTTGTAATATATATATTGAAGAGGTGAGTCTGTTTTGAATGAGATCAGGAATTCGATGCTAAGGGGAATTGAATCCGAATCTAAGTTGTCAACAACAATACCAAATGTGCAAGCTGGCACATGATGAGCTTGTAAAATAGCTAGACCTAATTCTGAACCTATTAATGCAATAACTATATATATAGGGGGGCAGGGACGGAGCCAGGAAAGGATCTTTATTTGCGGATAGTCAAATCATAAATCAACTTATAAGTTCCATAAGAAAAAATTTAACGGGTTGGAAGTTTACCTTAAAATATCAAGGAGAGCATCCTTAACAATCATCAGTTCTTAGATCATCTCCATCTGGGATTTTACAAGAAAAATCTCCCCCTAAATTTCCCCGTAGCACTCTTCCATTTTAACCTTCCTCACGATGTAGTTGTTGATCAGATTCTCTCCGGACCCCACCTAAGTCTCTGATCAGATGCAGTTGCGTCTGTAAGCACACCTCAATCCTCATTCCTCCAAAATCCACTCTTCGCCTCCGCGCACTTTCTTCATTATTCCCAAAGGAATCCATGTCTCATCGAAGTTCTTAGATTTGCAGCAGGGTGGTTGGACTAGTTATTTCGGTTGGCATGAGGAAAATCACGTCGTCGACAAATATGGGTGGTCTTTGTAATTAGGTCTGCTACGACGTGCATGGTCTTTAAGTTTGTAACTAACTCATGGAAAGAGATTACGAGCCCCATCCTTTTCTCTCCTTAAGACATTCCATTGGAATCAAAATTTGCCCTTTTTGTAACAGTGCTGCTATTTGGACCGACCGTTTTACAAAACGGATGCCCGACACTTATGTGACATGGTGGATCCCACTGCCACATAAGTTGGACACCCCCCTCAAAACACTTTTGGGAGGGAAAAGTGGTGGGTCCCACCATACCACATAAGCGTCTGGCATAGGTTTTGTAAAAGCATCTGTCCAAAAAGCTTTATTGCTTTTGTAATGGAGCTCTCTATTGGAGAACAAAATCTGACCGCCAGTTAGTCTCGTTCGACCTCCACGACGAGCAGTTTCAAGTCATTCAACTTCCAGCTGAATTCCCCGGCCAATGCAAACCTTTGGTGTTCAAAGGATCTCTCTGCATTGCAAATCTTCTTCGTCGTAAGGTTTCCTTATGTGCTGACGGACGACAATGGGGGATGAACAAGTATGACCTTTTCTTCTGCTGTGTTTGATAACATTTGAATTCCATGAAAATGGATTAGTTCCACGGAAATAACATAAATTTCACCGTTTGTTTATATTTTTAATTCCACGGAAATGAGATCCAATTACGTAAAAACGTAGCTAATAGTCAATTTTTAATGTAATTTTTAATTAATTCCACGAAAGTGATGGAAATGAATCTATTTCCGCAAAACATATTTACTTGCTATCAAATACAACCTTAATTTTTGACATCAGTGGAATGATTATAGTATTGCGGCCTTCTATGACCAGCTTTTACTGCACTGGTTAGACTTGGACCGGAGTCAACTTCAAGTTTTCAACGCTACTATGTGCAAACGAGAAAGCAGGAGGCATTGCGCCCTGAAATCGCCGACAAAATCCTTAAAAAATAGGGAAACTTCCACGAGAAATTAAAAAAAAAAAAAAACTAAAAAAACGAGGAAAAAAAAGAAACCCTGAAAATGTTATTCCTATTTTCAAGTTCTCAAAATCAAGAACCAAGTACTGAATTCTAGTTGTAATTTATATTAGTTTATGTTTTATTTTGCGATCACTTGATTGGGTTTTTTTTTTCTAATCAAGATCATATTTAGAACAAAAGGTTCATTTATTTATTTGTAAAGATCATAGTTTAGTATAGAAATTTTAATTAATAATGAATGATTATTGTTTTTTTATTGATTGTAAAAAATTCGTTTTTTAAACCATATGCAGGCATGGAGCACACCGCACATACCGTACAACATTTAGATTTTTTTTTTTTTTTTTTTTGATGACCAAGGTATCCGGGCCACCACATTGGGCACCCACCTAATCCTTGGGGATGATAGCAAACCCCTCCCATTTGCACACATCCAAGTTCGAATCTATCTGGGTGGCCACCAAGAGAAAGCTCAGGAGGTTCGAACCCAGACACCCTATGTGAAAACCAATGGGCCGACCACTGAACCAAACCCTGGTGGTTCCGTACAACATTTAGATCTCTTCATTGTTTATAAGGATGGTTGAATTTACATACATTAAGAGTTTGAAGATTCATCCACAATATTCAACACACGCCTTCGGAATTCAAACTAAGACAACAAATCCAGGATTGATTTTAGTAGCCATTTCTGAAACTCCCAAACAATCAAAAATTAGATGACAAACTAAAGAGCTCTTAGCTAGGAACACGTGATCAGACCGAAAAGAGCAAAAACAAAGAACGAAAAAAAAAAAAAAAAAGATGGCAGAGAAGCAAAGGATGATTAAAAGAAATTCTTGAATTAAGTTCTGATAATCTAACATATTTACGCTATGCGTACACCTTTATCAACATGAATACAATCACAAAAATCCGTCAGTTTGCAACAAACCAGGATACACGAGTGATATGACCTGTATCAGCGACTTCACTGATGCTTTCAAACGTTCATGCTGCTCAGCCACTGTAGAACAGACAGAAGCGCAATGTCAGATTTAACCACAACACACATACATACAATATTGATCAACCGACAGAGGGGACTAGCTGCCAGAGAATTATTACCTTCTATCAACAATTTGATTTCCTTGGAGAAATCTTCAACACGTCCCTGTACGGGTCTGATTCCACAAGTCTGTGAAACACAAAGCTCCAAGAACAAGGCTTTCTCCGTTAATTGCAATAACAAGAAACATACATCCTGGATTTCGGATTGCATATGTTTTAACTTCTTGTTGGCTTGACAGATTTCAGTAACAATAGCAATTGCCTGGTCCTGCATCCTCAGAAATAAAAAAGTATCTTAATACTAAGTTAAAATATTCATCCGAACTATTTGGAAAATTATTACCTGCCATTTTTCTGTAATATTAAGCACCGGCAACTTACAAGTCTCTAAGAGCATTCTAAATAGCTAGAATTATTTAGGTTATGGTAGACCAGAAGCTTTTGGCCAGGTAACATTGTGAGGGTCTGGTTGGACGCTTCTGGAAGTCCTTGGACCCCAAAGTCAAGAGTAGTTTCAAATCCATTACATTCTAATATTCTATGGTTTAGCACATAAAACCAATCGGTAATAAAGAATACAAAGTAACAACTGCTGCTTTACCTGTAAACCATGCAAAATCTCAGGCATGGGAAGCTCGGGAAAATGTGGAAGATCAATAAAGCCCACCTCATGTGCCCTGTTAACTGCCCCCTTAGCTTGGAGACAGAGAAATTCTAGCAGAAGAAGCGCATTTTTATATATCTGAATTGCAGCAGCATCAGAGAATCGTGTTTGAACAATTGAAACAGTATTTTCAGTTGTTGCTTGCTCAGTCACTGAAATCAATGCTGTGCTCGAAAAGGCAGAAGCTTTACTTTGAGACAAACCAAGAGGTGAAAGAGCAAACCATCCATGCTTGCTGCCAACAAATGAAGGCCTTCCATTATCCTCAATCTCCTCTTTGAGCATTGGAGGACATAATAAAGGTGCAGTCCTACTTGGAGATTCCCCTGCGCGTTGAGGACCCCGGCTGATAAAGGCTAAAAGATGAATACTTCTTTCTCTTAGCTGTGAATCCACATCTTTCATGGCCTTGACCCATATATTCAGATGTTTAGCAAGTATGCAGATTAGCACGAGAGTTTGCTCCATTTCTCTCAGAGCGCTTAGAGAAGTTTGTGTCCTCCGAGTCCGAGCTCTCTTTCTGTCATGATCGGCAGATTGAAAGTCCGGTGCATTAAGATAATAAAAGACTAAATAAGCATGCTCGGAGAAATAAGGAGTCACACTGTCCACAAAATCAACACAAGCACTGTCTCCTAAAGAATTAATCATTGCTGTGACCACAGCCAAACCAAGTCCCCAGATGTGCTGATTCTTTTCATCTTTGTCACATGAGGTAGAAAGAAGGCTCTCATCCTGAATATTTAAGAAAGGTTTCCCATCTATTGACAAAGCAAACAATACTTTTAGAGATGAGAAAAAACCGGAGGTTTGAAGCATTTCAGCACCTCCTCTAACTCTTGCAAGGGTTAAAAGAAATTTCAAAATTACTGGAATGGAACCAAGAGAATCCTTTTCTTGAAGCTTCTGAATAACAATATGTAACCGAAGATGCTTCTGTAAGATGGGCAGCCAAGTATTCGCGGTCAAGAAAAGTTTCAATATTAAGTCCATACTAGCCAGGGAGAGGGTACAATACTCAGAAGTTTCAATACTGTTGCAGAGAATGGGTAACAACCCCAGACTCAGGAGAGACACCTCAGAACAGGCTTCAACAGATTGGATATCTGGCTTTTCTTCAATACTTGAGACAGGGTAACAGAGCTTAACTGATGCAAGAAGCAACATAAGGAAGAGCTTCATTGTTCTCCTGAGCCCAACAGTTGATGGCCTGATGCTACTCAACACCCTAAGGCCAGCACCCGTGGTTTTCAAGAGAATAATGACCATAGGCAATGGAAGTCGCTTGTTGGTTTTTTCTGAAAGAATTCTGCTTAGAAATCTGAGAAGATGGAGAAGCAATTTTACTTGTGCTGCAAAGAAATTAAGGATATCCTTGGATGCATCCACAGACGGAACTAATGATTCCACTGTTCCCAGTAAACATTTGCAAATGTGTTCTATGCACGACTCAAGGAGTGGCTCAGAAATTCTTCCACCAACAGATGCTGTCTTTATTTCAATAAACTGAAAGGGCAGGTAAACATGAATTCATAAGGTATGCATATAAGGAAAAAAAAAAAAGCAAAAATGAGAAATAAGAACAGACACTCATGGTTCTTCACATCTATGAATTTGATCTGTAACATCAGCTATATATTGCAAAAACAACAGTTTACCAGGCCCTATAAGAACTAAAATCAAAACTCTGATACCAGTCAGTAACTGACATTATTTCAATCTGAAATTAAGAAAAGCAAGCAATGTCACAAATATCACCAATATGTTTATAAAAATTAATTAATAATACAAACATATAAGGAGAAAAGAAGAAAAGGAAAGAATGAGAACAGACAGTAGTGGTTCTTCACATTTATGTTTTGATCTGTAACATCGATAATATATATTGCAAAACCTACAGGTCAACAGGCCCTATAAGAACTAAAATCTGAACCCTGATACCAAACTGTAACTGACATTACTCCAATCTGGAAAAGAAAAGCAAGCAATGTCACAAGTATCTCTAATGTTCATAAACCAAAAAAAGACGGAAAAAAAAAAGGATAAAGTTTAATTGTGTTGAAAAATCAATTATTCATTACAATTTTGGCTCAATCTAACAGCAATCAAGGCAGCTGAAGAACCGAGTGGCATAACTTGCGGATTCTAGTTTTTTCTTGCTTCCAAAAATTTCATCAGATCTTCACTACATTTTAATATTTATTATCAAATGAATAAGATATTAAGTTTTTTTATCCTTTTTCAACTTCTTACACTGATACTACCCTAAGAAATAGAGGAGTTTTTTTTAAAGAGGATAGAATATATTAGAAAGGGGAAAAGGGTGTACAAAAGAATGGCTAGTCACAAAGAAATAGAAGAGTTTAAAATTGAGCTTATGGGTTTCAGAACTAGCGGAAAGGCAGAAAATTACTAAGAACTCACATTGTCCCCATGCATAGATATGATTGTTGTCAATGCCTGAAGTGCAGAAAGTTTGGAATTTGCAAGAATTAACATTGAGTTCGCCTCCTTCATGCAAAGCAACATCCTTTCAGCAATGGCTTTAGATGCTTTCCAATCTGAATGATCCCAAAATTCTAATCCCAAATCTGCTTGTAGATGCACAAGGTCAAAGAAGGATGCATCATTAACAGGTGCAGAAATGTCCATGATGCACTTGTGCTCATCATTCTGCCAAAATTTAGACTCAAGCAGACAACCAGAAAGCTCTTTGAACGGCCCAGGACTCATCATACGCCCTTCTAGCTCCCCTTGTAAATGAAAATAAAGATCACTCAGTATCAAACTGTTCACTTGCTTCCCCTGGCTGCATACAGAAAGAGGTTATAACCAGAGTAAAATGCAAACATGAAAAAGAGGAGAAAGCTCCTCAAGAAAGACCGGGGATGCCGTGACATCTGTGAGAAGAAAAATGTCTACTGGCACATAGAAAGAATTGACTCGCTAACTTTATTTTAACAAAAAAGGGTTATAAAAATTACAAACCAGTAGTCGAGAATCAAAATTTAAATCTATTAAGTGATAATCAATAATGGATGTGAACCAAGCACTTCGATAAGGAAGCATATCTATGTAGCCAACAAGATAGTAATTCATCACAATTGTAAATACTCCAAGAAACATGATAGGTATAGGAACCACTGAAGGTACTAAAGAAACAAGAACAACTACTGATTCATCAACCAATATATTCCCGAAAAATCGAAAACTAAGTGATGTAACCTAAATGATAATGACACTTTCTAGTATCATACATGAAACATGGTAACCACAGAAAGCCTAAGAAGGAACACATTTGAGCAATTGGATTGTATTAAGACAGACAATTATAGATGAATAAGAAGTGCAAAGAACGACATGAATATCAAAATAAGTTTTGTTCAAAATATTATAGACAAATGCGCAAGACTTGACACCACACTTCCCTTTTTTGTTTTTTTTTGTTTTTACTCAGGAAATGGTGGGTCCTTCTTACAAAGGTTTAACTGCTCCAATATCATGACTATAGTAGGCATATTTTTCCAAATCGGGAAAGAAAAAACCCATGTTGGATGAGCTCTAACTAAAAGATTTATAACAACCAAGCAACAAAAGCAAGCCCTTCTACCTCTGTAATCTTCAATAGACTATAAATGGTTGATCATTAGAGGGATGCAGACTATTATTCATGCCAAGAGAATCAACTATGCAGATCATCCTGAAACACATCGTAATGGACCTAGAGAATGAATGAGATATGCCTCTCCTTCCTCATCCAATAATCAAGTATGCACATAGTTGAAAGTTGAAACAAATTCAACAGATTGAAATGGAAAAACATGCAGATGCAATACAAAAGAAGTTTAATTTGCATAAGAAGTTATGATCAAGAACGATATTTATCGCCACTGTACCTGTAACCACGCAATGAGTATTGAGCTATCAGTTCAGAAAATGCAGGTTGCTCGAATAACTGTGAAAAAGAAAAAATCAGAACACAAGTATAGAGTTAGAAAATTAATGGAAGTAGCGGAAGTATTAAAACATGAGTGGTCACATCAGTACATAATAGGATTTTGGGAAACAAAACCTACAGAACCAACCTTTTTAGACATGTCTTTGATCATTTTAATTAATGATAAAGACAAACTCCCAGCATCACCAACTATTAACTTCCCCATTACATGAACAATGAACAAACTGGAAGCAATCTGCAAGATACTAATGAGAAAATTGTTAGCCTCACTTTTACATAAAGAAGATATACTAAACTGAACCAAAAATATAACCTCGAAAGAAGACTTCCCAATGATCATTGCAAAAGCAATAGCGAGGCACATCATTTTAGGTCATGAATGAGCACCAAAAATATAAAAACCTTTAAATGAATACAATAGGCGAAACAGAAGTTGGTGAATTGTCAAATAAGATAATTATATTCATCGATAATCCTTTTTCTATAATCGGGATCATCAATTTATTATCAAAAGAATATCATTGGATTGTAAACACGTACAGACTTTCTAAACAAATATCAACAACGGATTGCATATGGGCATGCAACCAGGCAAGCTTTTAACCTGATTGAACATGCTACAAACTCTAACACACCTTCAGATACAGGCTTATCCCTATTTTGATTGCTAGGAAGATGGCTTATTCCAAAATTCGTGCATAAGGGTAAGGAACTTTGGATGAACTAATGTGAATGGGTGTAAGCCTCGCTGCTCGGAAACACCCAGTGCTGACCACACTGAGAGACACGAAAGCGCAGGGAGCATTTGAATTAACCCTTTCTGTTGGAATAGTTGAAAGTCTTCTTCTTAGGGGATTTGCTTTTTTCAACCCAACAACACATAAGAGTTTTATTCAAATGATAGAAAACAAGATTAGGGAAATAGAGTGAGAAAGCTAAATGCAAAGATAGGTCACTTGAAGGTGGAATTATACCACAACAGAAGTCATCTTTATATCTATAAGAGAAGTCCTTTTATAGATCTAACAACTCATTTTCTGATCTCGGGACATGAAATAAATTTTCAAGGTTGATCCAGAATCTCAAATTTCCTCAACGATATGGAAGTTACTCCAGGTAACATTCTCCTTGATGACGTAAGAAAAGGCATTTGAGTAATCATCCTGAAATACATTCTATCTTCTAGTTTGTTCTCCCTTTCTTTCTTTCTTTCTTCGAGCTCCATTCTTCAAAAAATTTACACACCACAGACTTATTTATTAAGCTATTTAATAGATCATGCAAAAGTGTAGTAGTTAAATCTAAAATCGATCCCATCAACAAATTGTACGTCAAAAATCATTTTGTTTTAGACCTCCCAATTTCCAAAAGGATTTTCAAAGATTTCTGAAACGAACACCACCAACCAATTAAACTCAACACTTTAGGTTATCTAAACCAAATGAAACTGGAACAGTGAATAAATCAACATATCATACTATTGACATTACTGGGATAAGAAAACAATAGAATTGGAAATTAATAAGTTCACCTTTGCACGTAGAAATATTTCGTTGTCAAATCCACAAGATGCATATGACTTCAACAGGTTGCCCATGACTGAGCTCTCAAACCAAGCCGAAAGAATATCATTAAACTCACTTTGATAAGTAGCAACAGACTTTTCAGCAGTAACCTTGTTATCTATCCTCTCCTTGGATAGTGCAGAAGTCTGTTTGACAAGCGACTCAGCCTGTAGTACTTTTTTCTTCAAAAACATGTCGTGTGCCATAATTTCCAGTACTGCAGAATGACACTGATACTTGTATGCCAGGCACAGAGTCTCATTTTCAGACATACTATCAAGTGAAGAAGCTTTTTTAGTGCCAAATGCAGAAACAGAGGACGACAACTGTTTCCAGAACATTCCGTTGTTTTTTAGCAACTCCAAGATCTGCATGTACTGGGTAGCCCCTTGCCATAGTACTTTTAGGAAATTAAGGACATTTAACAATAAGTTGGGATGCCTGTAGAATAGAAAATTCACCAAAATTATACGGGTTACTCTTTCAAAGTTTACAGACTATAACAAACTAAATCAAGCTAAGTGGAGGCATAGTGGCCTGCCAATCGAAGGCCTATACATTCAAAAATAAAACTGAGGAAAACCACCATCCTGTCCAGATTGCATACCTCTCAATAAGTTCCTCAGATCTTTTCACACGTTGCATAAGTGCATCTACAAGGCTTGGACTAGAAGAAGGTTCAAGCGGCTGTTGTTTCATATCGCCAGCGCTATTCAGTGGAACCTCGATATGCTCTTTGGTGGCTACAATGGAAACAAGAAAAGCAGGCTGCAACAAAGACCCATTACTATTTGCTACATGGATATCGACATAACTAGATGTCAAGGAATAGAAAATTGTTCCACTTGGTTTTTTACATGGCCATCTCACACAAAAACTCAAGAAACGTCACTGACATCTTTTTTTCACTATTTAATTGATGAAAATGTCACTGATTTTTGTCATGCACGCCTACTCCTAAGATAGTGATAGTTTTGAAGAACTGCTATGCACAACTGTCCACCAAGACATGCCCAAGAATTTCAAAGTTGAACCCGATTCTTGAATTGACAGGTTCAACCTAATACTTAACAAACTATAAACTGAAGAATATTTAATATTTGAGTAGTGCTACGCTCGGATAAAATAGCCACATAAAAGTGGCTAACTTAATGATGTGGCGTGATATGATTAGTATCTTAACTTACACACCAATCAAGGTGCCAATCAAATCACGCCACATCATTAAGTTACCTTTATGTGGGTTATATTATGTGAACTTAGCATTATTCTTAATATTTAGGGATCAATTGAGTTTAAAGCAGAAACAACTTGTGATGCAATTATCACTAATGACATTTAAACAGCTGATGTAAGCAAAAGTGTGTTAGCAATATAAGAGACCAAACCTGATATCGTGCTGCAGAAGTTAGCAGTTGAACTATAGCAACAAATAAATCTTCATTTCTTGATGTCTCCTCACATAGGATCTCACAAATAGAATATCTCAAGTCCCTAATCTGAGAAAAAGTAGTTAACAGGAAATGGAATAAGAGACAATTGATGTTGCCACACTCAAGGTCTTGTATGATACCCTGTAAATTAATTGATTATGGGCCCAAAATAGATTATAAGGCCTCTATTCTTCTATTAAAAGGGCCCATAATCAATTTTGCGCCCATAATCAATTAATTTAAAGGATAGCAAACGGGTGGAAAACTGAAGGTAGGAAAGCCTAGGTGGACGCTGAAAACCCCAAGGACTGTATACCTGCAAATCATCTGAAACAAGGCATACACTTCCAAACAAATATGGTTGTGCATTCTCCGCCACAATGCATAGCATAGAAAGAACTCTAGCAGCGCCTACTTGTATACTCTGTAAAAGACACATTTTATCAGTCCAATAATAGAACTCATGACCTTCAATATGAACTTTAACACTGCTAGGATTAAACAACATGAAGTGATTTTTGAGTCCCCGGAACATCATTTAACTAACACCGATGGAACAAGAAATTGAAACAGTGTAACTGTATTTGCAGTGGATTTGAAGATGTAATGCATTTATGCTGTACTACTGCATAAACGACAACCATGCATAGCAAATTTGAAAATTAAAATATACAAATATCCTCCCACGGTCGTGACGGTCCCACCACCATCATCATCATCACCTCATCATCAAAGTCTCACCAGAACAATTTGGCTCCGCTAAGTCTCTGTTGTACCTCTATAAAGCTCTATCTAAAACTATATTCCATTAACTCGTGTCTTTATATCCACTCACAATCCACTGTTGTACCTTTCAGGGGATGCCCTAGTCTGATCTAAATGAAATGACAGCTGTCTTCACTGTAGGAAATGGAAAACTTTCATATCATCTGCTAAAATGGCATTACCCACCTTTTTTATCCAGGCCTGGAACCATCATGGTGCAAAAGATACTGCCTGGCAAATCAAGCCCTACAAAGCTTAGGTCAACTAACACAAAGAAGACACAGTTCACTCAACGATTGCGTTTGGGTTCTGAACTCCATATGGGGAAGGAGCATTGTTATTTGCGAGGTCTCGATCATTTACATGGACCCACTTCTCGTTCCATTTATGGGAATTTTATGATCTATAAAGATACTCGTATTAGCAACCAAATTGGCTGCTGCTGAACCACCACCTAGACCACAGGTTGTTACAGCTGATAAAGGTGGGTCCTAGCCTCCTAGGACATGCATCTTTCCCTAAGTGTTAGTGCAGGGGAAATAGACACTTAAAAAAGATCTAACGACAGTCATTACAATATAGTGGTAAAACATTATCTGAACAAAAGAAGCCTAAAGAGAAAGGGAACAAGTGGAAACAAGGAGAACATTCTAAGATGTCAAATGAAACACCGCTAGAATATTAGATCTCGAAACCAGGTAATGCCTCAGTACATCATGGTTCACAAACAAAAAACCCACCAGCAAGAACAACATGCAAAGCGTAACCACCACTCGTCATGATCATAGGGGCAAAAACCAACACATGTTGCACTTGTACGTATAAAGAAAAAGTGCTCTTCATCGACCTAAAAACGAAATTAGGACTAGGAAATTGGATTTATATAAGAAAATATAATCCGCAGCCCATAAACACCAGTCCTTAGTGTTAGTCAGTCCAAGTATAACCAGATGGTAACGCGATGTCTAAAAATATGTGCAAACTGCAAAATGCATGTATTTTCAGGATAACAGATTAAGAAGAGTCTCACAGATTAATCCTACTTCAGATAGAATTTGGAGATATTTCTGTACTTGTAAAACTGTTCACGAAGAAAATTTGTCACCATACTGTTAGGTATGCATACGAGCTTGAGGAGTACTTGAGCAGACATATTTTGACAAGGCTTAAACATTTACTAACTATTGAAACATAATCATTACCTATCAAAATATAAAATGAAAGGAAAATTATAACTATCCAAGAAAAAGGAGGAAAAGAGAATCACAAATTCAAGCACAACAGCTTCCAATTTTTTTCGTGGAGACAGGTCCTTACAGATTCATGGAAGTAGGATATCAAGGACATTGCTGCTGTAACAACAGGAATTGGTTTGGTAGCAGATGACAACATTGCTTGGTGAAAAGCTGGCACGCTGGACATAGCATCCTGCAAGTGGTACCAACAGGGAATAAGGTCATAAGTACTTCTGATTAATTCTGATCATAAAAAGTAAATACTTTAAATTAAGAGCAAACTGATTAAATCATCAACTTTGGATAGAAGAGACTAGAAAATTTACTAACGTGCAGTCCTTCTGAAATTATATATGAAAATGCAACATCATGTAAGTGTACACTTACATGATTATTAGACATGATGAACGAAACCCGCCAGAAATTTACAAGACAATGTGCCTACATAAAAGCTTCTAACTTCTGTCTAACTCACATAGATTTTAAGGAATAACTTGAGAAAGCAAACTCGTGTCTTCTTTAAAATGAGAGAGAGAGAAGAAGAAGAAGAAGAAAAAGATGAAGAAAACACTATTCAACTTTACCCCATAGCTATATCTTCTGCCAAGACACTATTCAACTTAACCCCTTTGGTTTGCAAAAACCTCAATTTTGGTTTCTGTGGGGAAAATTGAAGAAACACTATTCAACTTTACCCCATAGCTATATCTTCTGCCAAGACATGCATCTCAATATCATTTCTTACTACCTTAGTTCACTTCATTTTAGCAACCTCTTGCCCCATAAACTTACACACGCTCCAACCAACTTCTGTTTAGTTAGTCTCCTACTGGAGGTTCCTAAATGTCCTCACTTCTTATTTTGAAAATCCCAGTCACCCATCAGGAAAAACACAAAACATTCCCAGTCTTTCCATCAATCCATGTACAGAGCAGCAAATACTTGCATCATACATGTATATGTGTGCAAACAACCAGGTAAACCATAGATGTCATTACCGAACTATTCCCAATGAGTTACACAGACATTAGAAATTCAAAATATGTTTGCAAAGAGCACTAGAGCAGTGGAGATCATGAAGGATCAGGGTAGTTAGCCAATAAAATGATACCACATAACCACGTATGCAAGAAATCTACCGCGACATGTAATTTAGTTTTAGCAATAGCAAACCTTTGAAAAAGCAGCAAGCATCGTGAACAAAATGTCTAACACAGAGCATACTGCATCTTGTAAACCTTCAATCTCCTTCACTTCATAAAGACGGCTGACATATAGGCTCTGTTCAAAATTTGCTGACTTTCAATAAGCATGAACAAGAATGAAAGAGATATAGTATGCATATCGTTAGCAAGAGTAACACAACTCACTTCTAATGTCTGTGAAGTTGTACACATTATCCTGCAAAGTGTGTTGTGAATGGAAGAATCACAGAGTAAAATATCTCGAACAACAGCACCCAGTCTCTGTGAACTAGGGATCCATGTGATGCATTTCTTCATCACTTCAAGCACCTAAAACATAAGAAGTGAATGAAAAGATTGTGGCAATTTTGGCGTTTTGAGAACTCAGTAGTCTCCATAGGAATAGCAGACAAAGATGCACGCACAATCAAGTCATGAAGATAAGATTTAACAACAAAAAAAAAAAAGAGGGGGGCAGCCTTTTTGTTGGATTGTTTCCCTAACCCTCTCAGCCTCTAATATATTTTTCTCTTTACTGATAAAAAAAATAGTCATGAAAATAAGATGAAAGTAATATGAAATGCAACTCTATTTAACTTGTACTGGATATGACAACATCTCAAGTCACTGTAAGTGGAAGGTCTTTCTTTTTTAATTATTGACAAAAAGAATTAGATTACTAGAGCGAAACTAGCAATGCTAGAGTAGAATACCAAAAAAAAAAAAAAAGATGAAGAATATAACACATAATGAATGCAAGTTTCTCAATCCTTTCTAGTTAAAAGCAATGGCTGCAAACAGAAACATGTTTAAAATCCTTTAAAACAGAAGCCCATTGAGTTAAGATTCAGGGTCAGCTTTTCTTATGCTTGACCACTTCAAAAATTATTGAGATTCTCCCAAATCCAGCATAATTATCGGCAAAATCCTAGCAGTATGATACCTGAATATTTCTAAAAGATTCCATACCAATACTTTAGTTTCAATAGTAAAACAGTTCATTTGAAAAAGTTCCTTCACTTCATTCCTAACTATTTGGACTTTCACACACTAGAATATCAACCTGCACATGCCTTCTCATGGCTTTGGTCTTTGTTGCAAACTCGTAATAGATCAAACCATCTCAATAAGATACACTTTCGAAAACATGATTGCATGCGTGAAGGGGAAGGAGGAGCTGCCAGATGTTTATCTCCTCAGTGAGACTGTTAAATTCATTATCTATATCACAGTAAACCTGATCCGTCCATACTATGATGTTTATTGTATATACATGTATTCAAGTAAACATATTTACATCCGCACTCACCCACACACACACACACACACACATGCAGAAGGGATATTTTGACCAACGTTAGAATGCCCAATGGTTTCCCAACATGTTTTAGGACCTACATGGGGATGATCCAAGGGCTGATTTTTAGTGAGAATGATCTACTCAACCATGTAGATCGTCCTCACCAAAAATCACATCCTTCTAAAACTTTTAACCCCATCGTTGGGTTGGGTATTATGCACCGTCCGCTTTTCATGATTTTAAACAAACTTTTGATGGGGTTAGAAGTTTTAGAACGGGGAGGGTGGTCCATAATCTATATGGTGAGCAGATCATCCTCACACCCTAGGATCATCTTTTGAGGGCCCTAAAAAATGTTGGGTAAGCACCGGGGAATTCTAATGTAGGGCAAAAAATGCCTTATCATATATATGTGCATATATATTTAAGAGGGATCAAGTGACACATTTGTGATCCACTACATCGAGGAGGACAATCTAAGAGATGATTTTTTTTTTTTTTAGAATGATCTCCTCACCATGTAGATCATATCCAAAAACAGCCAGTTCTAGAACTCCCAAGTCCCAACCCTCTAAAAATCGGCAAATTTTTTATTTCCAATCAAATTTTGATGTGGTTAGGGGTTTTAGAAATGGGTTGATTTTTAGATATGCATGGTGAGGAGAACATCTTTACCGGAAATCAGTCCTTGGATCATTCCCATGTGGGCCCCACAGTCGTAGGTAATCTATGGGTCATTTGCCCCCTCCACATGGAGATGATCCAAGGGTGTGAGCACAATTTCCGTTCTAAAACTTCTAACCATCAAAACTTTGTTTAGAATGAATGATAAAAATGGGTGGTCATAAATCACCCAACTTTTGATGTGATTATAAGTTTTAGAATGACGCGATTTGATTTAGAATGACGCGATTTGAGTAGATCATCCTCACCAGAAATCAGCCATTGTACCATGTGGTCCCTACATGTGAGCATGGCAGCTCAAAGTAGCTCTGTACAAATGCGACTGCAAAATCCTCAATACACGAAGATTGAAAATCTTTTATGTAGTATGTGCAAGTCTCCACAAACCTACCCTTCAGGCGTACAACCCTAAACATTTCACAAAGTCTGCATCTTGCATATCCACTAGGGTTTCCCATCAATCCCCACATTCTACATCCATTATTTATTTAAATTAAGACTTTTAGCATCTGAAAACAATTCTTCTATTGGCAACCAATGCAGGAGCATCATGTTATAGAAACAGCGTATTTGCACATAGCAAGAGACAAAATACACAGTAACTCAGAACCATTTCTTTCTGATAAAGAACATAAAGTCATAACGATTTCCCCTCTATAAACATTTTTAACTAGATAAAATGTGGGCTAATAGTAAAGTCAGAGCTAATAGAAAGTAGAAACAAATGGGTTTGAAGGGAATCATCAAAGGGTACCTTCAATGTCACTTTCCAACGGACATGCTTCAACTTGTATTTCCAGTTCTCATGGTTCACTAAAACATATTGAAGAGAGAACACGACAAGAGCCAACACAATATCGTCCTCTGCTCCTGTTTCCACAAGCTGCATAGTGAAGTCAAGAACTGCACAACGATAATGTTGTGTAGGTCAGCAAAAATAAAAATAATAATAATAATAATAATAATGATGATGATGATGATGATGATGATGATGATGATAATAATAATAATAATAATAATAATAATAATAATAATAATAATAATAACAATATAAGAAAGTACAAATAGAAAAAATTGGAACTTGACATGCTTGATCATGAACGAGAGTCGAGACTGACGAAGTTGACGGAAATCGTGCCGTCATAGTCAATTGAGATATCCAGAAGAAAAGTTATAGTTGTTTTAGAACATAAGTACATTATGATCACCAACATCATCATCCATATCGTATCCCGAACTGGTGTTCCATAACATGGATCTTATTTAAGAATTCAACGATATCCTGAGTCGCATCAAGACATGTTTCTTCAGGTCCAAATCCTTCCTTATTCTCCAATTCAGTCATTTTTGCTTCCTTCCTGGATCTGAATAGCCTTGAAATTACACGATAGCACTCCTACACCTACTCAGTAGTGCCTACAATTAATCCTCATTCTGCATGTAGAAAATATGTCAGTCGATTTACCTTTATATGTTGACTGGGGCAACTAATCTTTCTATTCTGTGTTTTCCGGTCTTATAGCACACCCACAGCAAAATTATCACCACCATAATTTTCAGATGTGCTATTTCTTGACAGCGCAACATAAAGCAGGGATCGCAGTATTAGTGTCTGATACAACTTCCCTTCTAATTTGAGCGACAGATGTTGATTACATAGTAAACTAAGGCGCGGCTCCACTTTAACCACCCAGTACTAATCCTGTGGACCACAACAATGCCCAATCTCTCCATCTCTATGCTATTTCCTTCACATCAAACTTAAATAATGAGTCCCCTTAACCTCTTCCTCTTGTCAACCTTCTTACTACTCTGCAACAAAACAACTGAATGGTTATTATTCAATTTCAGGTTTTCTCAAAAACATTATCTGATTTCAGGAAGTCATCGAGGAAAGCCCCGTTTTTGGCTCTTGAAGCACCACCTCGCATCTCTCAGAAAATTAACATATATTATATTCTTGACCTCTTGGTAGCTTTCTGTATCATACTCTACCCACTTATCATTTATCCCCGCCACACTTCCTTTTTTTCAACTTAAAATATTAAACCACATTGACCCATACTAAACCAGATCTTATTGCAAGGATCCAAACTGGCTAGAAGAAAACAAAACCGAGGGAGGTCAGTTGTGGCATCTGAACTGCTACGGGAAAATCCTTGATGGGAAAGGGATGGAAATTAATCAGAGAAAAAAGTAATATAATATTGGAACTAACACCCTTCAGCAGATTGGAGTTTCAGTAAGTGAACTACTTCAGAAGGTGACTAGAAGAAGAGCACATGTTGGAACTGAGAAAACAGTACAAGGTGTACTTGATAAGATGAAGAAGCAAGGAAAAGGAATAATATATGCAAAAGTATCAAACTAAAGAAAATTGAATAATAAGAGTTAACGAATGCCCATAATACTTACTACATTTACAATTGATAAATCACTATTTAACATGCCTGAAATAGTCAAGTGGCAGCACTCCTCAGTCTGGTCACAGTCAAGTAAGAGCATTCTTGCAAGTCCTCCAGAGAGCAACCACGCACCACTGAATAGAAAAAAAAATTAATAATACTTTGAAAAATTATGTATTAATGTAACTCGAAATATACAATATGAACTGATATCATAATTTTTTCTTGGGTTTGCATCTAACTAATTTCCAAGAAGAGGAAAAGAGTGAAATAAAGAATGGGAAATTTTATGTAATATTTTTTAACCTTTTATATTTAATTATAATATATAATACTGAATCCAGTACAAGAGAGAGAGAGAGAGAGAGAGAGAGAGAGAGTAGCAGCTGATCACAGCTCTGTTTCATTCCACCCCCAATAAATCAGGAAAGAAATGAACAAATGAATCCATGAAAGAAAACAGATTAGTTGGTGCAAGTTGCAAAGCACCACCCCCTCAAAATCATTTTTCAGAACTTGCCAACTGAATAGAATGTCAAGATAAATGTCTAATTCCTTTGTGTAGAAAGGAAGTGTCACAAGTGAATAATCATTTTTTGCAATGCTGATTCAGTGCACACTCGAAAAACATAAGCAAATAAGTTCTGACCAAACACTCACCTTGATGAATTGTCATTTCCGGAGGCAAAGCTATTTGTTCTTAGAGCAACATCAAAAATATTTTTCTTCAGAACCACAGAAATAACATGAGAGGGTGAGCTGCAATAGTCATAAGCAAAGCAAATATTAGCATAATATAATGAACAAAATCCTTCTTCAAAAAAGTATAATGAACAAAATATCATCTGAGTTGGAACAAGAGGAAGAAGGAAGCTAGATCAATTAAACTATCAGAAGAACAAAATCTCTACAGGAAAAAACAAGTTGACAGGGCATTGGGTATTCAAATTTTGTTCATTGACCTAGCTAAACGTGATTTCAGCGATGGAATAAAGAGAAGTAATATTTACACAATTATACATTTATAAGACCAGGAAATGTATCCGAACCAGTCCTTTCCACATGGTCATAGAATAACAACCATGGTAATGATAACCTATACTTAGTTAAAGGTATCAAGTATATGATTTCTCTTCTTTCTTTTGAGACCTAAAGATCCAATTTTACAAAGAGATACTACTAAGACTAGAATTAGAAACACAAGGATATAAAAGAAAATATCACCAAACTATAGCCACTTCGAGATTGAATAGTAATTCTTCAAAATAGATCCTATGAATAGAATGGAGAATCAGTAGAGTTGATCCGTTCAGTTCTAAATGTGTAAAAAGGCTAGTCTGGGTACTGAGGCAATTTGCCTTCAAACTTCATAAGATTCTGCTTTTGTGCCTTTTCTAATGGACTACTATCAGCTGATGGAACGAGAACATCCCATTCCCCACCAATGAATAGATCAGACTCGTTAATTGTTACTACTAATGAAGAACAAGAATTCAATTGACGTTTGAGTTCGTAAAAAACAAGAAACGAAAGACATGAACATCAAAGCTAATCCAAGGAAATGAAGCAACAGGAAAAAAAAATGACTTACCACTTCAACAGCTTTGCCAGAATACTAATACCTGTGGACATTACTACTGCACTACTAATGTTAGGCGGCAAATTTCTGACCAAAGTGCAAATGATCTCAACCACATCGACCCTACAATAAGTATTGGTTTCCAATTATGTAAGGACTGAAGGGATGATAAGAAGAGATTATTCAAATGCAACCAAAATAAAAATAAATTTAAAAATTAGGAAATGAAACATATATGATATAGACAATAAGTAATCCAGTTTCATACTTCAAACTCTTCTCCATCTGCCCATTCATACGTGCGGCTTGAACTTGGAATGAATTGTCAATGTCCATTAAAGCAAAACATACAGCCTACAAAAATATAAAGTTATTATCAGTCTGACAAAAGAAAGCACTCTAGACTGCATCAATGGTTTAAAAAATATAAGTCTATCCAACGCCAATCACAGAGAAGGCATTAAGCTTAAAATATACACTTCTCTGTGATTTGGGTCTAAGGTCATCAAGAGGACAGCTGCTTCCGCTTCATCCACACCTGCTAGTGAGGGTACTTCCTTTTAACAAGGAAAATCTTCTATCATTTACATAAACCGTTGGCAGTCAGAGTGATGACCCCGTAACCCGACATGTTAAAAAAATCCTGTATGAGTCGGTACATATGCCTTGACCATAAGGTCTAGGAAATATGACAAATTATAATTTTGAGAAAAGCCAGAACATTAATACAAATATGAGATTCTTCTTGACTAATCTCCAATTAACCTAATTTTTTCTCATTCATTTTTGTAAAATTAATGTTCAAGAAGTATCTTAGAGCATCTCAAAGAGCTCCATATAACCCACACTACAGAGCAAGCTGGTAAGAAGCGAAAACTTTGGTCAAGGAATTCACAACCATGCAGTACGATCCAAATCAGCACTATGTATAGGAATTACCGTGTTAAAGGACACCAGTCTATAAAACAGGTCAAGAATAGCAACAATTTCTTCATATGTATTTACATAGAACTCCCTGGCCAAACGCAGGAGCAACACAAACACTCCAGATTGCATATACTGCAGAATGAATGATGCACATTTTAGCAAGAGAACAAAATAATGACATCAGAGAAACTCGATCTTACCATCGAGAACAATCTTATATTTCAGTCAGTTTTAATGAGTTCATTTGCTAAAAAAAAGTACACTAATCATATTGAAAGTAAGCTAGAATCATGACGAAGTACCTAACGAAATATAACTTGAGTAATCTCACGATGCAAAAACCTACTTCTCAGTTCTCAGCTTATTCTCTAGTCTACAGTAGTTTAGTACAGAGGGAAGCAGCAGATACTAATGAAGAAATAGGCAGCAAACAAATTTTGAAGCTACAAAGCAAAAGATCCATAACCTTGAGTGCCAAATTTAAGGTAACAAAATCAAAATAGAAAGTGGAAGACAAACCAGAAAACACAGACTGAGCATATGCATCATGGACTAAAAGTTAACAACGGATGCAACATGCAAGTACCTAGATCTCATTGTCTAACAGATCAAAGTAACTACCACCATGCAGAAGGGAAGAAACATGGCAGTCCAAGAAACAACTAAATAATGATATCAAAATTCTGAGAACCAAAAAATAGATACAGGTCAGCTGTAAACTTTGGAGAGATAAGCAATGTGTTCTGCAGTGCACATTAGACAAACTAGATTTAACCCTCATAGTGACCGACTCTCACCATCCATAATCAATTAAAAGATAAACAAACCACATCAAGATCAAACAAATCATTAATTCCAATAAAGCCACAAGCACGTCGAAATGAAGGAATAAGAACCAAGATAAGACAAATAAGACCACTGAAACATTCAGAAACCTAAATCTATATACCTCCCAACGAACCAGACAATTATTCCCATCAACAACTTTCAGGACCTGGCCACGGGTTTGACTAGGAATTAGCAGAGCCTCAACCCCAGGAACATACAATGGCTGTCGTGTCTCAATGATCTGAGAAATATTTTCCATACAGGCATCACCTGGAACCTTAAATAAGGATGATATACCAACCGATTTGTCCAAAAAATTATACCTGTCCACAGAACAAAGAAACACAAAAAAATAATAATAATAATAAGTTAATAGGAAAACAATCATGCGAATAGCCATGGAATGTTCTGAGCAATACCTAAAATAAATAATTATACAGTCCATTCCCTTTCCTGATGAAAAGAACCAAGAAAAGCAAGGTTGCAAACTATAGTGTTGAGATAGTGGCCTGAATGCTGAAACTAGGGGGACTCAACAAGTGCCTCTAATATCCAGTACCAACTTCTGGTTAGACGGCTTAAGATATACAAGCAGCAGACCATGAATGGAGAAGCGAACTCTAGAACCTAGGACAAGAGCTACTGCCGCTGACATAGACTTCCACAATATTGTAAAATCATTTTCAGAAGTCAAAGCAAAAAGTTTTGGATTCCATGTCACTCAAGATTCAATAAGTGGAGCCAAGGAATAACTTCAAAGTTCAAAAACCTCAAATTGTGGTTAGAAATGTATGTTTTTACATGATCCAATGAAGTAAGCAACAAATCATCCATTCAAAAATCATGGTAGGTGTTCCACAAAACTGTTGTACTTTTTTTAGGGAAAAACTGTTATGTACTTTTCCTGTTCTCTGCTTTTGTATTAGACTAATTAACAAGCAAATTCTTACTTGTCTAAGTTGATATGGGTATGTATTTCTTTTAATTGATTTTTTTCTTTTCTTCCGATTGGGTCCTCGGGACATGTGTTTTAGAGAGATAATCCTCCAATTCAACCGATTTGCACCTTTCAGTTATTAATCCCATTGAAGGACACGCTCACAAGTCACAAGGTTTATTGGGGGGAAAAAAAGAAAGGAAAGAAGAGTAAGGATCATAGCAGTAATACTTTTGTGGACATTGTTGCATGATCATCAGAGTGCTGCTGGGAGGATAAAATGAAAAATTAGCCCTCTATATCCCATGAAATGTTAAGTTATAGCTGGTTGCTTCAAATAAACTTTTCGATCAAACCCAAGAAGTAATCCAAACTGGTTTGGGGGTCCTTCATGATGAAAAACATCAATGGTGAGTGATGGGCACGCAGATATATGTGAATAAAGGGGAAGATACCAGAACAATAGAATCTAATAACAAAGGATTGTGCTTAAAGGCTACACATAAAATGGAAGTACTCATGTCTATATGGAGTTTCTAAATTTCAAGCAGCATTGGTCAAGCAACTACTGACTTCAATAAAAAAAGGGAATCTTCAATTTTGCTTCTATTGATAATGAAGAAAAGGATTTTTTTTGTCCAGTTCTCCACCTTGACAACAAAAAGATGGATAAATCAAATTTTAGTCCGACTCCTAGTGATCATTTGCAAAGAACAACCCCAATTATCAAATGATTGAACAAGGTGTAGATTGCTTTTGTAAGATTACAAAGTATTGATATGTCAGCCGGGAGGGTTTTTTGGGGACGGCCAGTCTGTTGGTCTGCCCTAGTATAGTATTTTACTGTTTCATGCATGTTTATATTTCATTTTCCTTACTTGTAATTTTTTGGCCTTTTGGCGTATATCAATAAAATTTGAAATTCCCCTCAAAATATGGACTCACATGCACAAATTGAGGAAAGAAATATCACAAAAACAAAACAACAAGTTCACTTACACGCATTCTGCAGGCCAAGTTCCTTCACAAAGTGCCGACAAGAAGCGAACAACTTCCACAATGCGAAATGGGAATTCACCTTCTAAGGTGCAAAGAAGGCACCGAACTGGACCATCAATAAAACTTTCTTTATCCCAAAACTGAACACAAAGAGACTCCTGCACCATACTAAGGCAATAACCTTCAATAAATGACTTGACTACATAAAAAAAAATATATAACAACAACAACAACAACAATATAATAACAATAATAATAATAATAATACCAACAACAACAAAAATAATAATATGAATAAAGACAAATAATCATTAGAAGGGAAAAAAAAGGCCCTAAAGTGCTATAAGAAAGATCAGGATGCATTCAAACCTCTCCACGATAAATCCCACAAAGGATATCCAATATCAGGTTGAGGGTATCATCCTCTAACTGTAAAATGAAGAAAACGGGAAAGTTATTCATTATATACTCTTACAAGCTAACCCCAAATATGCAAAAGTTACCTGAAGATTTATCTCGTAAGATGCAATAAATGCAGAAACGAATGTTCTCATCACACTTCGATAACCAGCAACAGGGCCCTGCAAGGGATCATTTAAGCTAAGATAAACAAAAGTTCTAAAGTACTCTCGACATTTTGCCATTAAATCAGTTGGTATTATGAGTTTCAGATAATTCACACTTCCAGACATTGGGTTATTTATAGGTTTGACAACTAACAGAAGGATAAATCTCAAGGTACTCAAGTTTAATAAGGCTCCTTTTAGTTTTTTTTCTCCGCCGAGGAACACTTGGATAATCTAATAGAAAAAAAAAATGAACTATTTTCAGGATATAGATGAACAAAAAATAAACAAGTTAGAATGCTATGTTCTCCAAAAATAGAAAAGCCAAAATAATAATAATAATAATAATAATAATAATAATAATAATAATAATAATAATAATAATAATAATAATAATAATAATAATAATAATAATAATAATAATAATAATAATAATAATAATAATAATAATAATAATAATAATAATAATAATAATAATAGTAACAATAATCTAATTTTAAATGTCAAGTAATTGTTTCTGTAAGTAAGAAAACTGTTATTTTAAATGAAATCTACATAAAGAGACAAGTTGACCCAGATAAAAACACAAAAGCTGTTTAAGAGTTTATGGAAAACACAAAGGTTTACTCTGAGAAACACTTTTAGCCAAAGGCGTCGCCACTTGAATTGGAAGCCACCACCTATAATATTTCCAAATCATGAAAGATAATGGTTTGTGCCACTAGCTCACTATATGTAAACCAAGTCCACATCAACCACTAAAGGTCCACCAAAATATCTCAGATACTTTATGGCCTTGTAGTGGGCTTAGTTCCGCTTCACTGGAGTATGCCATACCAGTGTACCGGAGCCTTTAGCATGCAGAACCTGTCTCTGAACAATCCACCAACACTTGCAAGACCTGGAGCTCCCAAAGCAGTACCACCACCATTTGGCTTTAACCAACCCCTGGAGGCTCCTTCCAGTTCCCACCCTTTCACTCTTAATAACTCTGTTTACAGTAATAGCAGCCTGACTACCAATGGATGTAGATTCCCAAGAACTCCTTCAGGAATCTGGATTAAATACCACTCAACCACATCATCCAAATTTCGTTTTGCACGAAATGAAACAATAATTGACTGATTGGGATTGGGATTGGGTAACAGCAGAGATGAAAAACAAAGAAAAAAGAACATCAACGCATTCAAACGAACTAATTAACACCGTAAAGTTGAAAGCAAGAAAAAGTAACTATTGTAACTTCTTAAGAGAGAACTTACATCTGAATCCTTTAGTAGGTCATTTTGAAGAATCTCAAGAAGGTAATTTAATGGTGCAGCCTCGAAGGCTTGGCGAACATAACCAACATGATCCATATCCTGAAACAATCACATGAGAATCAGCACATTAACATACAATCAAGTCAACGTAAGAGACAAGATTTTGCGTAGTCCACAAACCGCAAGAAAGCTACATTCTTGTTTTTCTGGAAGTGAGGAAACTAGACAGAGGAATACTGCCCACGCAAGAATCAAGGGGCCTGCTTCTTCAGTCTCAAAAACATTGAAACTTGAAATCATGCCATCCATGTCTTGGATATCCATCAAGGAGAATACAGAATGACCCTGCCTGGTAAAGAACATTTAGAATAATTGACCAAATAAAAAAACAAAAGGACAAAACAAAATGAAAATATCCAGATCCAACAATTTGGTGGAAACCTGAAAGGCACTTGATCATGAACCATTTGAAGAAGATTTTCCAGATCCAAAGCCTCAATAAGAATAAGTAGTAGCTGAACTTTTGAGTGATAAAGAGAACTTCTTGCTTCAATCGATATTGCCAGCTTTTCAAAGTTAAAAGACCCCGATAACATTCCCTGGAAGTAAGTGTCATTAAGCCAGGATTGAGATGAAAAAACAAGATAGGAACTAGCAGACAGCATTTGGAGAGAAGCCTTACCTTGTAAAGTGAGCACAAGCTTTTCCAGTTTTCACCATTACAAGTACAGAGTGACTCATAGTAAGCTAGGAAAAGAATGTCCAAGACCAAGTTATCTTCAATCAGAGTCTCCTCTGCCCACACAGTGGCAAGGTCAACTTCCTGCAAAGGGATTCCTCATAATGCCCATCAAAGATAAAACTAAGCGGAAGTGCCAAATTAACGACTAAAGACATTGATGAGAAGCAACGATAACAATACGCAGAGGGCACTGACACTTATGCCCTCCAAAATCATTTTATAGTATTTCTGAACATACCAAATGTTCCGGATGCTTGGAGGATAAAAGATCTTGAAGGACATTTAGTAATTTCATTTCCAGTCCATCCGAAATTAGCTTAGATGCCTCATCCCTAATGGCATCACTTTCTTTAGATCCATCATTTCCCATGTATACTACATGCAAAAAAGAAAAAAGAAAAAAACAGCATTACCTTTAACTTAATTAGAACTTAACTAAAATTAACTACTTGAGATTTTAAGATTCTGCATCAGAATTAAACATGGAAAACTTGGCATTAAGATATCCAACAAAGAAAAAGATATGGCTCAACAGAGGAAACAACTTGCTGGAAAAGAATATAAATATGATAGGCAGAAAAGAAAGGAAGGACTACGCAAAGAATACTTCCTGCATATTGCTTGGGAAAACCCTGTTACGTTGAACCAAAAAAAAGAACTATGGTACATTACTAGCAGTTTGCCAGTGAACAAATAAGTGGTCCGCATTCTTGCTCCTAACAGGCTGGCACATAATAATGGAATTAGCATATGTAGCTAAGAAGATCTAATGTCGACACTTTATTTAGGAAAAAAGACCAAGCAATCCTTCACTCTAGAAGAAAGTGGACTCCTCCAAAATAAACTCAGGAGAAAATCTCTCTCGAAATGAACCGAAATGTCATAAAAATCTTGGATAAAAATTTGCCTCGTAGATCCGCTAACAAGTGATCACTTTTCCCCACCTTCGAAGAGTTGGGACCAAATGCCAGTATACTCCATAACCTCTAAAAACCCCAACTTACAAACTCAAAACCTCCAAAGCTTCTCAACCAGCAAAAGAACATCTAGTTAACTAAATCATAACATAATAAGAGATCTCGTTTCATATATTATCCCTATTCTGAAGTGAAATCTCGACTCAATTTCTCAAATCCTTTAATGAGTACCACGACACCTACAAGATGACATATCATTAACTAAAAAACTTGCCGATGTATTCTTCATTAGGTGATCCTGCCTCCATACAATGTGAAGCTCCTACCAGCCAACTTTTTATCAAACACTTCAACAATTAGATATCAAATGCTAGACTTGAAGACCTGATTCTGAAATATTTATAATCATCCCACCTTAACTACCAAAAATAAAGCATGATAAGGTGATAAACATGGGTAAAGACTTTCTTTTAGCAATCAAAATTCAGAATCATTTTGAGGAAAAAATGAAACAAGAAAGAGACAACACTTTTTATACATCCATTTCGAACGATCATTAACACAGTAATTGACTTACAAGCGTGCATGATAATTTGCCTGGTGCACTTCAGTAAGCACTGTCGCTCAATGTAGTATTGAAGTATTATCTTCAAAAAAAGTGAAAAATGAAAAATGAGATAATAGGGTCAGGAAAGGAAATAGCAATGAAATATATTCTGACAGCTAACTATTATTTGATAGGAAACATACAGCACTTCTTATCTAGATCTAACAAAACAGCATTTTAATCTGCATCTATAGAATATGCAGAAGCATATTGATATGTAGAGAAGAAAGACAAACAACGAAACGGCATGTAGAAGGAGCTTGAAGATACCTGAGCCCATCAAAGTTTATGCATGCTATTATTTGGTACAATGAGTACAGAGCAAGCAATAAAATCAGACATGAAGTTTTCACAATTCAACTTGCATGGATGACGGGATCATTAGTGTGACGAAATAAATCTAAAATCATCCTCACTGAAGCCCTTCAATATTTTTCATTTTAAACCTTCTAAATTTGATATTTCCTTTATGTATCTGATGATTCTGATGATCTGATCTATCTGCAGCTTTATTTATAAGTGACTGTGAACAAAAATGGATGATAAATCATGCCAACAGGGAATAACAAGGATGTCTGCTCCCTTAACAGAACCCTTTTTGAATTAGTGCAGCATCAACAAGATTCAGATCAGTGAATAAAAGTATAATTATGATAAGGGACAGAGATTAAAATTACGAACCAAATGAAGAAATTCTTGTGCTTTGACATCTACTGCTACATTCTCACGCTCTACGAACCTTTCGACAATGATGTACGACTGCACCTCGTCTAAACCCTGGAAAGTCACTAGAGTAAGTCAATTGTAGTAGTACAACTATGACTACACTTAATTTAGAGAGCAAAGACCATTGTTGATGAAAATGTCCATAAAGAAGAAAGAATGATGGAAGTGAAATCAAGGGTAAGTATAATACACTACAGAATGAAAAAGAAAAAAAAAACAAAAAACAAATCAAAATAAAACATTTTTATTTCCTGGTTTGGACCTAATTAACAGTCAATAACACTGACATTGCAACCTAAACATTAAAAGAATTTAGAAGATGCAAATCAGAAGTACATAATTCTAAGACTTACCAGACAATGACTAAGTTGTAAAGCGATATCTTTCAATTCAGGTTGTACGATCAATCTGTGGGGTCCCACATTGACCTGCTGAGAATCCAACGCCGCCTTCGATTTCTGACTCTGGGGCTTAAAGAGAGAAACTGTATCCAAGAACCAGGCATGATTGCTATTCAGCTTCTTTACCTGAACATATGAAAAAGGAAGAATTTTATACGGTTTAAAGTTCGACCGGGTTAGGTTGGAATTTGGAAATTGAAAGATGATTACAGTAAAGGGTTTTTTATTTTTTTACCAGAGAGGAAGGAATGTCGGTGGTGGAGATATCAGAAGCGTTTTCGAGGTCATCGATGAGATTGACGAAAGAATCCCACCAGAGAGACTCGTCGACGGACTTAGGGTTTGCGGCCTGGTCGATGGCAGCTGCAGCACTTGCCATTAAAGTGAAGTTTAAACCCTATTTGCAGAGAGGCGACGAGGAGGGAAGAAGACCCTCCTTGATCCCGCGCTTTTTCGCTTCGAACGATTGGGGAAGGTGACAATGGAAGGATGTCGATAGTGAACTGATGGCTTCAGTTTTAGGCGTGGGGTTCAAAAAGGTTTTAGGGGAATCGAAGCCTTTGAAAGGAACGGTCGGCTCATAACAATTAAGATGGGTCTCCGCGCTCTCAAGTCTCAACCGCGTGGTTTGGGCGCACCATTTAATAAGGGCAGTCGTGGTATAGTACAGATTAAAATCATTATTTAGACCATCCACAGTGGTTGAAATTTTGGGCAATTTTCCATAAAAATTTACGCATCTAACGTTGGTAAAAGCCATTTTTGGCCTACGTGAAGTAATCCAATGCTATATTTAAACTTCTGAAAACAAGTTTGGAGAAAATTTACAGAGCGGTGCACAGGCTACCCGCCTGATGTTGGGCAGGCTGAGAGGTGCCCGTCCAAATATTTTTATTTATTTTTTTATTAAAAATTGTTGGGCGGAGTGCAAGCACACTGCATGTTGCTGGGCAGTGTGCAGGGTGCCCGCCCAGCAATTTTTTTTTTTTAATTTTTTTTCTTTTTTTTAAAAAAAATTTATTTAATCCTCGCCCTGATGCCAGGCGGGTTGGTGGGACACCGCCTGGCATTATTTTTAAAATACCTAATATACCCCTCCTTCATTATTTTATTATAGATTTCTATATTTTTTTAAGTTGGACCACTGCTCAACTCCATTTCCATAGCTATTTTGGTAAGGTAAAAAGCCATTTTTACCTTACCACCACTGTGGATGCTCTTAGAGGGTTGTTTTTATGTGAGAAGGTTCACTTCACCTTAGAGATTATCCATATAAAAAATCATACATTATATAACCTCTATCCCCATCAAAATTGTATTTTGAAATTAATGGCAATAGCAATCTTTTATTTAACAATTGATTTCCTACTAATTCTTCATATGGCTCGAGATTTTTGAATGGGGCTTGATATTAGGACATATAAAATGGATGGAGGGGATGGTTGGTTAAAGGGCTCCTAAAAAATATCTAAAATTATTGGGGGGTGTAAACACCCCTATTTAGTGTACTTAAAACGCTTCAGTTGTTTCGTCAAAACGAGCCTTAAAATGTCTTAAATGGAACTCGAAATAGTCGAAATGAGGGGTGGACCCAAAACTCGAACCGAAACCTCAAGAAAACCCTAGAGAACCCCGAAAAACTCCGAAAAGGATCCGAAAGACCCTAAAAACCTTAAAAAAACTATGAAAAAACTCTGGAACAGCCCACAAGGGGATGAACTGACTGAAGGAATGGTCTAATCATGGTTATCAAACCCTGCACAAATCTCAATGATCTAGCATGTCCACAGTCTGCGTGCACCACGTCCTTCCAGTTTCCAATATAAAGCTCCCCCTCCCTCCTTCATTATATATCACTTCACATTCTAAAACCACCTCACAATCTCTCAAAGTTTTCTATTTTAAAGCTTCTAAAGCTTTCTTATCTAGCCTCAGTCTTTTCGAAGTTTTGAACTTCTCCAGGTCAAAAAAACTCTTCGAGGGCCACCTACTGCCTTCTGAACGAGAACGGGGACACAAAAACTCATCGAAAAGACCCTAAAAAGAAGTAGAGGTATAAATCCATTAGAGAAACATATCGAAGCAAGAAAACAGAGAAAAAGTAACGAAATGTTGCTCAAAATATCGACAAAATCTAGGAAGCGCTAGCTCAGGTATACTCAAAACTCTCAAACCCTTTAAATTCATTGCTTAAAGATGTAATACATTCAAGTATATGTAATATTTTCGAAAAACAATATCAAATACATTCAAAACGACTATTCCCCATACATAAGAGAAATCAAAATCTCTCTGAAATGAGGAATAGTCATACCACTTTATTCAAACTAACAGTGTAGGATAATTTCTCAAGGCGTGAGATATCAAGGTCTCCCAAAGAATGAATACACTAAAATCTATCAAAACGCGACAATTAAGCCCTCCCGAGCGTTGAGGCATACAATATAAGCAAACTGAACTTGTTTTTCATAGAACAGGTAAAACCACATTGATATCTCCATTCGAAGAGATACCAAAAGCAAATGTCAGATCATTTACACTAATGTACTTATCTTTCATGTTTTCTTATCATTAAAATCGAACTAACTATTTTTTATAGAGGAGAGTTCGTACACAAGTGCACACAACGAATCTATAGAAAACTTGAATTCCAGTTTGGCTACAATTTTAAATCCCAGGGAAAGATTACTTTCCATCAAACCCCTTTGACTATTTAGTTACCTATTTATTTTTACACTTCACTTACACTTATTTATAGTGTAATATGGTTATGGTAATAATTTAACCATTTAAAATCTAACAAAGGACCCACCTTGGAATGTTCCATGTATGTATTTACTTTTACATTTTAACGTCCTCCCTTTTAAAAAATAAAAATAAAAAACCTCCATTCTCTAATAGCCCTAGATTTTTTTTTAATGTTTCTTTACTTTTTTTAAAAAAAATATTTAGTATGTGTTATAGCACAGGTAACACAATCTTGTTAGTGGCAATAAGTGGAAAAAAAAAGAAGAAAAATCCCCTAGTATAGGAAATAAAATTATAATTTTTTTTTGCTAGGTAAGCAAGAATATATTAATCAGATATAAAATATACAAAAGTAGAGACAAGCTCCGAACAAAGTAGGAGAACAAAAGCAAAACCCTACACAACGCTATGCGGGCGAGGCATTCCAACCAGGCTCGCACCCCAAGCCGCAATAATCATTTGTTGTAAAGGTTATGAAAATCTAAAATAACAAGTGTTTGGATTTTCGACAGCTAGAAAATTTGGTCGATGATCAAAGGTTTCCTTCGTTCCAAGGGGAAGATTAGCTCCACGCTTAGATATGGTATATGCAGCAAAGTTTGTTTCCCTAAAAATCGATAGAATTTAATAGTCAAGTTTTTTCTGATATTCTGCCATCTAGAGTTAATGAACCACAAAACTTTGTCACTTGCGAAGCATTTGATAGCAGTTTGAGAATCGAAAATGACCCATATTTTTTACCATCATCGATCTGAAGCCCACTTCAAACCCAAGATAATGGCTAAGAGCTCAGACACAAAGTTGGTACAGATCCCAAGTCCCGTCAACATCGCGCCAATAGTATTACCTGTGTGATCACGAAGAATCACCCCTGCACCACTTGGACCTAGGTTACCTCTTGAACATCCATCACACCCAATTTTCAATTGATCAAGGTCAAGAAGACTCCAAAAGTATTGTAAGGCCCTAGTGAGTTAGCGGGTCTAGGATTGATTTGAAGGTTTTTGAAAATCATGAGGTCATCTACCCTGCTATGCATAGTGCTTTTCATTAGAATAAAGCATTCAAAGAAATTTCCTAATATCTTTCTTTTAACCCTACGAGAAGAAGCTAGAATATTGTTGAAGATGCAACTGTTTCGGTGGTGCCAAATTTCAGTTAGGACATTAGTAATTGCAGCAGCCCAAAGGTCGCGAATGGCAGCACTCCTAATTGTAGCATAAGCAGTAACTGTTTCAAAATTTTGAACATGGGGATTCTATTGGAATCCAAACAACTTATGAATCCAAGACCAAATATTAGCAGCAAATGGGCAAATCAAAAACAGGTGAGTGTCGTCTTCGATGTTCTTTAAGCATAGAGAACATCCAGAGACAATGTTAATACCTCTGTCTTAGAGTCTCTTGTCGGTAGCACAACACCCTGAAAGTATTTTCCATATATTAGCACTTCTGTTGGGATTGATACATTTTCTCCAAATCCATTTTGACCAATGAATCTTACGGAATTTCTCTCGATGATTCTCCACTCCATTAGCGACTGAGTAGCAGCCAGTCAAACTTGGTTTCTACATTCTAATGTCCTCTTCCAATAAAGGAGGTGGCATAGTAGATGTGTTGATATTAGCCAATCTGAAATTGGCAGCTATAGTCGAAGGAATAAACCATTGACCATTGGCAATTATATCACTAACCCTCGCTAGATGGTCGAAAGAGCTTCCATTATTTGAAATTAAGTCGGTTATTGGTTCCGTCGAACACCATGCATCATGCCAAAGAGAGATATCCTTGCCATCACCTACTATCCACCCATTTTTTTTCCATACCTTGAATTGCCCATTTCAAACTACCCCAAATCGAAGATTGCTTGTAATAGGAGATCCAATTACCAGTTCTACTTTGGAATTTAGCTTTCAAAAAACTTGCCCAGTGGTCTTTGTGGGAAGTGATTCTCCACGCCAATTTAAGAAGTAGTGCTCTGTTGATATTTTCCAGCCTAGTCAGTCGCAAACCTCCTTCATCCTTAGGGTAACAGAGTTTATGCCAGGCTTTAGTGATGAGCTTTTTACTAGCAGGGTCACTAGTCCAGAGGAAGTTACGCATAATCCTTTCACAAGCCCATATAACAGCTTTGGGCCATTTGTAAATAGCCATATTGTAGATTAGAATGCTACACAAAACAGATTTAATAAGGCATAAGCGAGCTTGGAATGATAAAAGTTTACCTTTCTAACTCGCAAGAGTTTCCTGCATCAGGTCCACAACATGCCAGACATGACACTTTTTTACAGAACCAGGGAAAATAGGGACGCCCAGGGAAGCTGCATTCAGACATACCAAATAGATTGGATATGTGATGTTTTTGGGACGCAGACATGCCACCCAAAAAGATTTTTCTCTTGTTCTTGTTGACATACTGCCCAGAGTAAATAAAATTATAATTGATTTGGCCCAACATTGGTCCCGTGGGTTTGTAGTTACAAATGTGCAGCCCAATAAGTTTGTAAACGAATTTACTTGTCACCCACTGCGCTGATCCAATCAAATTTTGCCCAATGCCCAATGGAGTATGGATTTAGCTGTTCCAGTACCTAGCGACCTATGAGAATCACATTGGGGTGTATGTGTCTGTCAGGGGGATGCAGCACTGGCTTATTGGCTCGTAGGTGCAGTGGCACGCAACCCTACCAATTGGTTCAAAAAATGGATTGAGCTTGTCACATATTTACCCGACCAATATTCTGGACCATCACTATCTTTTATCGGAACATTTTAGAGGAAGTGGATCTTAACATGTGATTCATCCTCGTTTTGTACTGTAGCATAATTACTTGATGTATGTTGAGGTAGTACTTCTCTCTAATATTGTTGACTAGGTATACCTCATTTGTTCCTGCACGTGCTATGCGCATGTGAGTCGACAAATGAAGCAACACATTATTTGGTTAACATCTTCACAACACAGGTAAAGTGTATGAATAAAATAGGTATTATATGGGGCTGAAGGCATGGGGCAATACCTCATTTGCCTCTTCACATACGCTACGCGTTGGCAAATTAAGGGGCTAGTAATTTGGTTAATATTTTCACAGTATAGGTACATCTAAAACTAAATTAGTTTATACATGCAAATATTAGGCGGATTAAACGCATAAACTATAATATATCGATCTAGAGATATCATGCTTGCTACTAATATCAAAGATTCAAGATTGATGCACTTACCTCGATCCATTACGCTAGTCGATGAAGATGAGGATGGAAGCAAGCTTTAGCTTTCTACCCAATGCACACCGAAACCCTAAAAGCGAGCCGCACATATGATGGAAGAGTGCAACTTGAGAGGGTGAAAACTATGAACCATAATGCCTCCCTATTAATCCTTTTATACTCATAATCCATCATAATGAGTTTTAATAGGGTGTACCTACCAACATCCAATAAGATGGTCCATAACCCTAATGGGTCTATACAATTGGGTTTTGGTTAAGCCCAGTAATTAAAACACATGGGTAATCATTAATGGGTTAATGTGGGTCACATTCTAACATTCTCCCACTTGGCCCATATGACCCATTACCCATAAGAAAACAAAACAAGTTTTATTTTAATAAAACGTTTGAAATTCATTTTATTTCAAAATGACTCGATCAAGGGCTTAACAACAAAAGACATACACGCGATCGCAATTTGAAAAACAATATCCCAATCTTAACCATCTTATTGACTATCATAATATCATGATTAAATAAGTCACTAGTGTGAGTCATGGCGGTTATGTATCTTCTATACAACACATTTCCTTCCATGTACCACATCACTAGAACTCATTTAATATGATCAATAATTAGGTAACTCTCATCATTAAAGGCTAGTACCATGATGCCTTTAATTGAGTCGGTTCAACTTTAATGTCTTGTCAAGACTATTCCTGTTATCATGCATCCCATCATAAAATGTGTACACATAAGGAAAACAGGAAATCGGAAACATATTATTGTGAGATCTCTAAATGTCTGAAAAACCAATAACCAATTCATGATCCATAAATAAACATTACAAATGGCAACCTAGACCCATTGTTGCAACATGTTCCTTAAATGCCTTAGGTGCCAATCCCTTCGTCAATGGATCTGCAATCATGAGCTTCGTACTTATATGTTCTACAGACACTCTTTGTTTCCGAACTTCTTCCTTAACGATAAGAAATTTAAGCTCTAGGTGCTTACCACCTGGTGAATTAGAATACTTATCGTTCTTGGAATAGTAGACTGCTGCGCTGTTATCACAATAAATTCTCAGCGGCCTGGCAATAGAGTCGACAACTCCAAGCCCTGAGATAAAATTGCGCAACCATAATGCATGTAGTGTGGTGTCATAACATGCAACAAACTCGGCCTCCATAGTGCAGGAAGCATAAACTGTCTGTTTCCTGCTTCTCCATGAAATAGCTCCTTCTGCTAACATGAAGACATATCCAGTGGTCGATTTCAAGCTATCAACGCACCCAGAAAAATCGGAGTCAGAGTAACCAACTACCTCCAGATTATCAGTTCTTCTGTAGGTAAGCATATAATCTTTTGTCCCTTGCAAATACCGCATCACCTTCTTTGCTGCTTTCCAATGAGCAATTCCTGGGTTACTTTGGTAACGTCCAAGCATGCCCACTGCAAAACTAATATCTGGTCTGGTGCAGGTCTGTGCATACATAAGACTGCCTACTGCTGAAGCATAAGGATATTTTTCCATTCCTTTCTTCTCAAGATCATTCTTTGGACATTGCATAAGACTGAACTTATCACCTTTCTGCACTGGCGCTTCAGTGGGTGAACAATCCTTCATGCCAAATCTCTCTAAAACTCTTTCAATATAGCTCTTCTGAGACAAACCTAACAATCCTCGTTTTCGGTCTCGAAAGATTTCGATTCCGATAACAAATTTTGCCTCACCCATATCTTTCATTTCAAAGTTATTAGAGAGAAATTCCTTGGTTTCGTGCAATAAACCAAGATCACTACTAGCGAGTAATATGTCGTCAACATACAAAATCAAAATTATGAACTTACTCCCACTAATCTTTAGATATATACATCGGTCAACGATGTTTTCCTCAAATCTAAAGCTAGTAATAGTATCATTAAACTTCAGATACCATTGTCAGGAGGCTTGCTTAAGTCCATATATTGATTTCTTAAGATTACACGCCATATGTTCCTTTCCCTTTTCAAGATAGCCTTCAGGCTGATCCATGTAGACCTCTTCTTCTAAACTCCCATTCAGAAAAGCTGTTTTCACATCCATCTGGTGAAGCTCTAGATCGTAATGAGCTACCAAAGCTATAATAATTCTAAGTGAGTCCTTTTTAGATACCGGTGAAAAGGTCTCATTATAATCAATGCCTTCCTTTTGAGTGAAACCTTTAGCCACAAGTCTAGCTTTATATCGTTCAATATTGCCCTTGGAGTCAAGTTTGGTCTTAAAGGCCCACTTACATCCTACATTCTGGTATCCTTCAGGCAATTCAACGAGTTCCCAGACTTTATTCTGTGTCATTGATTTCAACTCGTCATTCATGGCATCAATCCACTTATCAGAATTAACACTTTCTAAGGCTTGTGAAAATGAAACAGGATCTTTACTTGTCCCTATGTCATAATCAGATTCTTGAAGATACACCATATAATAAGGAGGAATAGCAGATCTCCTTTCTCTCTGAGACCTACGTAATTCCCTTGGTTGTGGTTCTTCAATCACCTGTTCATCGATTACATCATTGTCAAGGGGTAGTGGATCATTTATATGCTGTTGTTCCATATTATCATTTGGATGATTAACTATTAAAACGACAACTCTTTTTGAAGTTACGGGTATAGGGACTGTTACTCGTATTTCTTCAATAACTACATTTCGTGATTCACTACTCCCACTAGATTCACCGTCTTCAAGAAATCTGGCATTACCGGTTTCAACAATTCTCGTACTATGATTAGGACAATAAAACTTATACCCTTTGGATTTCTCAGGGTATGCAATAAAGAATCCACTAATCATTCTAGAATCTAATTTTTTTTCTTGTGGGTTATAAATTCTAGCTTCCGCTGGACAACCCCAAACATGCAGGTGGCTTAAACTGGGTTTTCTACCAGTCCATAGCTCAAAAGGAGTTTTTGAAACTGACTTACTAGGAACCCGGTTTAATATGTATGCAGCGGTCTTAAGAACTTCGCCCCACAACGTTATGGGTAAAGTATTATTGCTTAACATACTTCTAACCATATCCATAAGCGTACGATTACGCCTCTCAGCAACACCATTATGCTGTGGCGTCCCAGGCATCGTGTATTGTGCACAAATGCCAAGCTTTTCAAGGAGTTTGGCAAATGGACGAGGGTGTTGTCCCGATTCATCATACCTTCCATAATATTCACCACCTCGATCAGATCTAATGATCTTCACCTTTCTATCTAATTGTCTTTCAACCTCAATAATGAACACCTCAACGACATTCACTGACTGAGATTTGTCATGCAACAAATAGATGTATCCATATCGTGAAAAATCATCAATAAAGGTGATGAAATATTTCTCTCCACCTAAACATGCAGTGGAGAAAGGTCCACATATATCAGTATGTATAATCTCAAGAAGTTCACTAC